>SMSQ01026012.1:78476-120741 GCA_019453375.1 Ctenoplectra terminalis
TTTTTTAGATTTATTTTCTATCGCTATTTCTTAACCTTTAGACGGGTATATTTTCCTATTCCTTTTATAACTATTATTATTTATAACACAGGAGACAGGATTCGCGGTGCCAACGCTAAGAATAAACAAATATATCTCGCATTATGAATATCATCCTCAGTTTCCATGCTAGATACAGCTTCGCATTTAATTATGTACACGGAAAATCATATTTCCGTCACACGCAAGGAAAGAAAATAAATAAAATCCTTATTCTTGTGAACTCGATTCTCATGCAACGCTTGAAAAATCTTACGTCACTATTTACATGGAACAAACGGAGAAAATGGTAAATCGTTTCAGATGACTCCTTCTCGTGCGGAATAATTCCAAAGAAGCCAACAATCAATCAAACGCGTAAATATTAAGCAGTTCCGTTTTAAAAGTAAAAGTTGCGCGACAAGGTGGTTTGACGCACCGTGAACCGTATTGAAATTTATTTAAATCTGGCCGCGCTTCGATGGACAAGGCATTGACAATACTTGGAGCGAGGCGATCGGCCTGGTCCGGTGCGCCAAGTAGCTTCTTAAATTGTTTCTGTCTCGTTTTGATTAATGGGACGGTAGTCTCGGTTTGTTCGTGATACCACCTCTAATTGTGCCCCTTCTTTCAACGTGGAGGGCCGAGTTTGCATAGGTAAAACGTTGCTCCTCGAGAGAGAATAATGAGCAACCGTCGGACAGGGCCATTTACGAAGTCTGTGATCGATGCCATTGGCACGTACGCATATTTATCTCTCGTTGCTGCCACCAAAACTTCTATACGTCATTTTTAATTAAGAGAACTCGTCCCGGCGGTCTCATTTGCTTATCAGCGCCGCGATCGATTCGTAATTACGTGGGCAGAACTAGTTTTATATTCGACAACTACATCCTGGCTCCGACGCTTTTTGCGAACGCCATTTATGGCGTTCCGCGCGCGCCGACTTTTCTTCCTCGCGCGAAATATTGCTTAAGTCGAGCGATTAATATTGGACTTTTATATTTTATGTAGATCGATTTTCTCAGTGGAACTGTTTTGAAGAAAAAAAGAGTGTTTGTATAAATGGTACTTTCGTCCGCAAGAAAAATGAACCACCTCATTTAAATATGGTAAATTTTATCGCGATACAAAGTTTCAATTGGGATAAAATAATCTTATTCGCGTATTTTAGCAAGGAATTTATTTTCTAAATATAGATCTTCGAGATCTGAGTTCAATTTTAAAAGTTATTGTTCAACGTCGCTTGCAATCTTTATTAATTTCGAGTGCTTAGAATAAGATACGAGAGATCTCTGTTTTGAGAAATATTTTTACGAATCGTTTATGAATAATTTTTAATTTAATTAACTTAAACCTTCTTCTTCCACAAAAAATAAAAGCCTCGATACTTGGTCGATAATTTTCCATTCCGAATGCCATCCTCGACTCGCTTCGCTTCTGTATATTTTAAGAAAAACGTTCAGGTTGTTACGTGATTCTAAAAAACACGCATGTAACACGAATCTAAAAAAAAGATAAAACCAGCTCGTGTATTTCTGTTTCTTTCTAATTAAAAAAAATGTATTCCCGTTAGTTGTAGAAGTTACCTGTAAATTAATATAACGATATTTTAGCGTGAACTGATTGAGCGACAGAATGAACCAAACTGTTTCCAAAAATTGTAAAGATTTTGCTGATAAACAAACGCATAACGCGAAGAGGCGCGAGGGTGGCGTGCGTGGGTGCCAGTATTTTCGTTCTAACCTAATTCAGTAGTTCTAGAGTTACATGGTGGCTTCCTAAATATAAAATCTAGCTCGGGCTTCGCTGTAAAACGCTCGATATCTCGCGCGCCTGTTTTTTGCAAGGAACAATGCGCGTTTATCGGAGGAATGTGTTCGAATCGTCCCGTTATGTATCTTCTAAACGAATTCCGATATAAAACAGGTCGCGGATGGAAGATCGGGCGCGACATCTTGTTTTTCCTCGCAACCGTTACGAATATCTTAATTGCAAAGTGTACGGGGAAAATGTAATTATAGATTTTCTTCTCGAAGTAATTATGTTTTATGGATGGTACATCGGGTAGGATAGTTTGTTATGCAATTTTGTTAGGTGATGTAACATGACAATTTGCACAACAATTTACCAACTAATAATATCAGTGAATTTACAAGCTACAAATTATAACTTGTAGACCTCTGTTGCGGGAACAGTTTTTATAATTTTACAAATTACAAGATAAATCACTGATATTAGTATTTTTGTTTTGTTTCTTTTTTTTTTTGTTAAGAAATTTATTACTGTCGTGTCGGAAAATTTATTAAGATTGCAAACTTGTAATTTGTGACTTGTCAAATTTCAATAATAGTAGGTATCAATTCGGTTGTGCAAGAGGGCTCGCGTAGCGAATTCTGAGGTACTTAAAAAATCGTGGAAATTGGGATTTTAGAATAAAGAAAAGCAGAATTGTAGATTTTTAGATAGCAAGTAAGATTGAAAATTCTATGATATATCATGGAATTACGACTATTAAGGTAGCCAAAAAATCGATATCTAACCACTTATTTCACCATACCGATTAACAATCATTTCTAACATCCAATTTCCAAAGTCTCTGAAATAATTCCACTGCATCAGATCCCAACATATTCGTAAATAAATTCAATCGAACCGCTACAAACTCATTCAAGAAGAGAGGACTCATTCAAACTGTTCCATTCATACCGATCTCTTCATAGTCCATCTACAAAATATACCCAATCCACGCATCTAAATCCCCTTCACGGGTTCCCAAACTCGACCCAAGAACAAAACAAAAAAACAAAACAAAATAACAAAAAAAAAAAAAAAATAAAACAGAAACCGAATAAGAAAAAAGAAAAAAAAAGATCCACGTATCAATAGCAACGACAGTCTCAGAAGCCATTAAGCGTCTCGCGAGCGATTCGGACAGCCATATTTTCTCGAATTAGCCGGTATGGCGATCGAAAGGAGAGGGAGGGTTAGCTCGATCCGCGGCGATCGAGATCGCGAAGCCTCTTTAGAATGGGGAACCGCGATCGAGAGGGATACAGGAACGAAGGTGGGCATCGAGTCGTTGGGTGGGAGAATTTCCACATCGAGAGAGCTGCCAATCGCGATCGGCGGGTTTTACCTGCAGCAACGATTGCCCATGCATCCAGAGACAGATTGCAACGGTGAAATAATAGTCTTTCTCTCTCTTCATCTCCCTTCTCTTACCTCTCTTCGCTGTCCGCCTATTGACATTTACATTCGGGTATAGCAGCCCGGGGAAAAGTTTTACAAGCGGCGTATCTCTCTCTCGAATCGTCCAATCAAAGTTCCAGAGAAGTAGCTTGTGCAAGTGACACCGACTGGTATTATACACGGTGTCCCCTATTCGACGTGTCTCTTTTTGCCCGGCTTCTTTCAGGGTGATCGTTACTATCGATCCTGCTCTCTTATTCGAAAAGATCGCTCGAAGGACCGTTTTCTTTGGCCGTGTGGTAACGCGTTGCTGTAATAACTGGTGCGCAGGAGCGCGTATATATGCGTGAATAATGCCAGTTTTAACGAGCCGCTTGAAAGTACTTAAGGGAACGAGTGTTCTGTTCCGAATGTTGATACTATGAATCATTTTAATTGTTGGGTATGTTGTAAATGGTTTGGGACCGAGGGTTGTAAACAGGTGACGATGCATCGAGGGTGTGGATGCTGCTTCGTCCACGTGAGCGTTGTGGAGAGAATCGGGTGAATTATTTGGGTGAAAGGTGAAAATGGGATGGAACTCTGTTTCATGTACGATTTAGTAGAGGATCATTTGAATTAATAAATACGGCAATGGCCAATTAAAATTGCGCCATTTCCGAAGAACACAGTTTGTCGAATGTTTAGATACGTTTCAGACTTTGCGGTTATAGTAGATTGTATTAACGTGGTCTTTTAATAGCTTGGAGTAATCTTATTTTTCAATCGTTTACATCAATCGTTTCACAGTCGCGTACGATTGTCAGTTTTGGAAAAGGAATCACAGCTTGTGGGCATGTTTGTTTATCAACAGCTCACGCGGCTGTGCAAAATGGTTTTTCTATTGTCCTGTGTCTATATTTGTTTCACAAATACAACTAATAGCGTCGAAATAAAAGCTATGAGATTTAGTAAAAATATTGTTTCGGTCGATTCGATGTATGAAAGATAAAGAGTGTAATGAGTTAATACACAAACGTATCGTCGTGCATAAGCAACGCAAATATTGATACACAAGCATCAAAAGTCGCTTAAACTCGCGGTCCCTAAGATTAATCACCGCGCCTGAGAAAGCGTACCAACTCTTCGAACATGAATTGATGAACAGCGTACAAGAAATACATACGCTTCGTCATAAAAACAGTGAATAAGGCCATTAGTCACGATTGTCGTCGGTCTATTAAAACGAATTTTTACCAACCTCCTGTGTGTCACAATACGAAATCACCTCGCGTCAACGTCGGTGCCAAACATGGGTTTAGTTTTACGCGTTTGATAGAAAACGCCTACCATCGCGACAAACTTGTACACGAGTTGCGTCACTGCCAAATTAAAAGTGGTATACCTTGAATAGTTTCTCGAGGGGGGAAAAAAAAAGCTACGAGCAATTTAACGGTATTGGTAGTCGGAACTCGGTATTCCTTTCACAGATTTCTACGGTGTGTGGGCGATCCAATTGGCCTAACTGTAAGGTGGTCCATCGTCAGCATACAGGAAATACTCGTTTTCTCTTCTTTAGGCTTCGTAAAGACTGATTTAGAAACACCTTCTGTCGCCCCAAGCGACACGACTGAGCTGTTTCTTTGGATTTTCATTAAAATTTATGCCAGGATTTGTTGACTTTTTTCGACACCGTGTTCCTTTCGATGCTAATTTTACGGAATACGTTATTGTTTTGAAAACGAATACACGTGACGATCGTTTCGAAGAATCTTCGATTGGCCGTTGAACCAATAGGATTGAGCTGTTTCTCTAAATTTTGTCCAACATTTTCGTAACAATTTATCGACCGTTTTGCCGCAAGGTGTTTTCTGGATATCTTATACGTAGAATATGTAAATGGTTTAGCTACGGACACAAATGATGATAGGGTTTTAAAAGAATTCTCGATTAGGCATTAAACTGATATAATTGAGCTGTTCGTTATAATTTACTCGAAAATTTATGCAACAATTTGTCAATGTTTTTACGAGAATTAATTTTTTGACCGCGCGATCAATATTTTTGGTTATCATCGGTTTTACTCGAACACTTGTTCGGGAATCTTTCATTCTTCTGCGTTAACGAAACATTTTTGGCATCAGAACGCGTCAATATTTCTGAGTTTAATCTAATTTTCGTCACAGCGATAACTTAGATTAATTACACGTGTAGATTAATTATATCGCATTTGAGATATATCGTTCAGATTTTTTCGAAGATTAGATCCAGTAAAACTTAATAAATCAGTATTATCCCTCTTTTTAATATTTTATGATAATAAGTATTCCAAATGTTACGCGTTATACAAGCAGACAAAAAAAAGATAAACGACTATAACGATCAGTTACATCAGCATCACGGGCATAACGATTAGAAATACAAAAATCGTTTCCTAAAGTGAAAGCTGTATTCTCTTTTGATGGAAATCGACATCTGTTTCCTGTGTCGAAACGAAGAAATATACCCTTGTATCGGCAGTAATTTACCGTGTGCTGTGCGTCGTGTACAGCAGTACGCCAGATGCATGTTATTACATTTTTATGTCCCGTAATGATCCTTGTTCGACGAAGAGAAAATACGATGTGTATCTATGTTATGGAAATTATAATTCCGCGCCTGCTCTGGTGCTTACGTGAAAGAAAATTGACGGTCTCCGTTAGAATTCTTTAAGAATGTTCCGTCTATTCAATAGAATTGAAAGCAAACATCCTATGTGTGATTAACTTTGCATAAGAAGCAACCATGAAATTTAGTATTTAATACAATCACGTTGAACGGATCAAGAAAAGTAATATTTCTGCAGCAAGCGATTGCCTTCTTCCGTGGTACAAGGATTTATGTACAAAGACTCTCTATTAAAGTACCAACGTTTAGTCATCTTCTGTGGAAATGCTTTCTAAAAATGGTCAGAAACAGATAGAGAACGTATAGTGGCTTTCATTAATGGCACGCTATAAAGCTAGCGATAAACTGGAAAATTGTGTATGACATTTAATAAGTTTAAAAATAATTATATGACAATATTGAAGTACGCTATAAATACACTAGAGGATCCAAACAATGCGAAAGTTGTATAAAAATTTTTCATTCGGATAACGAGATTTATTTGTCGGTCGCTAATGGCTAATAAGCCGATGCGATATTAAGTAAATTGATTAAAGAAACAAGAAAAAAAAAATTTATTTGTGACTTTAAAGCTTTTAAAATTTATAACGTGTACCGTGTATTTCTTGCATAATTTTCGCAAACATTTGAGCAAAAATATGAAACGAATCGAAAGTGAAAATTATAGATAATTGAAACGAATATCCTTAACCCTTTGCCTTACTATTTGTTCAGTAGATACAAACGTTGGCGATAGCTGTTCATTATTTTAATACCGTATCAAATATAAAATATTAAAATATTGTAGATAACACGTATTTGGTAACTCTCGGTCTCGTAAATTAAAAATTATGATCAAAGTTGAAATTAAACTTTGTAACAAAAGCATGGCGCCTTTACTGCATTTTGACCATAATCCACGCTCGAGTGTGACTCGTTACTGTAAGACGAAGGGTTAAAAGCTATTATTGGCTATCGCAAGGCAAAAGAAACAAGAAATAAATAAAATTACGTTGATACTCGGACATTGCTTTACGTCTCCTATAACACCTAATTCCCATGAGTCGTAACAATTAATTCGCGCCTTGTAAGAAGCACTCGAAGGTACGAAACAGCCAGTGTCTTACTATTGGCAACACATTCTACTGATACGAACTCGGATTTACTCGCGAGTGAACATTAAGACAAAATCGGTCCATTATCCGCTCTCGAAACGCATAAACAAGTTTTCGACTTATGCCAGACCGTGGACACGTTATCGAGGATACGTCCTTCGAGTTTGTCTCTTACACTCTTTTCGTTGGCGAACCGGTTCAAACGCACCATCTCCCGTCATATTACTCGATAATTAATCCATTGAAACTTTATAACGCTGCCACATCCGATAATAGAAGATTGAAATAGAACTTTTGTATGTTCGGTGTTTTTTTTTATAATTATTTAACCGTTTATTTATTTTACGGCGTAACAGTTCCACTGGTAAATTGCACGGATCGAGAAGTTTTAGAAGTGAGAATTGATCCCGGTACGGCTTTTTAAGTCCTTTGGTGGTCTGGCTGGAGTCCATTGGTCCCAAAGTTGTTCGACTCGGGTTTCTTGTTCCTGGAGTGGTTCAGGTCGGTCCCTCGGTCCCGGTAGAAGTAATTAGCGCTGTTATAAATTAGGGTCGTTTTTTGTGGCGCGCTGCCTAATGTTATCTAAAATATATCTTTCGAACAGGGTAGTATCGATTATTCATACACTTTGTAAGAAGATATTTCTAGTTAACCCGAAGATTAACGTTTGTTTGTCTAATCCAGTGCCTCTCAAAGTGGACGCCCCTGGAGGGCGTTTAAATTATCCAAGAGGGCTTTTGACGTGACTTTGGCTTTTAGCGATATAAATCAGATCTTCACCTTTCTCGTGACTACGAAGTCTCAATTTTTTTCGCGATGAAGTAAGAATCTTGAAGTAAGATCTTCGCGTTGCTACTAAAAATTACAACAAACGAGTTAGTGTTAGATAGTGATCCAAAAAAATTTTAGAAGCATCTCCAGTATCGATGAATTTTCTCTATGAGCGAACAATATGTTTAAAAAAATTGTTAAACGCTCACCATTGTAGATTCATACAACTTATACGAAAAATTACAAACCAGTAACTTCGATCGCATCGATAGTTCCAGTGTTAAATTTTCTTGTAAGAATTACGTTTGCATAAAACTGGGACCTATTTCTAAAATATTTCGATGTAAGATCTCCAGCCTAGGAAAATTGTTGCCACCAGACACATAAAGAAAATAGAAACTGCTCAACTGAAAGTTCTAACAATGAACATTCGAAACGATGACATCCAAAAATCCCTCAACATCCACTCAATGAAAGCAGAACTGTACCTCCATGGTATAGCACATAAGAAGAGGATAGACATTCATTTAAATAGCACGGTTAAAAATTCGTACAGTACAGAACCAAGAAGGCTAAAAAGAAGAGAACACCAAGTGAAAATATTCGTTGCAACAATAAACCATTAAAAACCAAATAGCACCGATGGGAAGTTAAATCAGACGAACGATTTTCCGCGCGACTCAGTGAACGGACGTAAAAATAATTAGTACAACTTGTTCCTAACGTCGATGAAGACAAAATGTAAATAATAAAGGGAATAAAGGAAATAAATAATAAAAAATATATCTTTGAGAATAAAAATGCTTGGACAAAGCGAAACTTCCACGAAACGGTACACTACGATCCAATTGAATCGTTCGATCTGTGCGTGTAGGACGGAGTCCGTATGCAATTGACATTTAGTACGCGTTCGCGTAGTCGCTGTCATCAAAAGCTACTGTCGATAGGGAAACGTCAAAACGCTAGGCACGATGATGCTTTACCGGCTTATGCGAGCATGTCGGTCCGATATCGTGGAGGCGTATATTATATCCCGCATAGGTTAAGCCACCCCGCCTACTTGCACGACGTGTCCCAATACCTGGCAGCGATATGTCAACAGCTACTTTCCACTTCGCGTCCTGGCACCAGGTTTTATCTGCGACGCTCATGGAGCGATATTATGCCGACTACTCGGCCATGGCGACAGCCCATGAGCATACAAGACGGCTGACAAGCTGCCATTTTAACGTACGATTACGCTTTTTAATGCTCGCTCGAGCGGAAAGGGGAGATCATTGTTGCCTGTACCACGTGTACCTGCGTCGATGAAATTTCTTCAACGGTCTGTGAAGTACTTAGGACTTTCTATATTACTTGTCTCATTTATTCTCAACGATGCAGAGGTGGATGGAGTTTGTTACTTTTTGTTCATCTCGCTTTGATTCGTTGCGGGATAATTATTGAATGGAAGTAAAGGAAAGTGGGGAAATATTTGAGGTTCTTGCGTGGTTGGAAGATAAGTTGTGCTGTAATTAAGTTATTTATTTCTTTTTGATTAAATACTTGCATCGATGAACGAACAGATGCTGAAGCATCGAAGAATTTTATATTGAAATGTTACGTGGATTTATTGAAGATTTTGAGAATACTTGTGTGATGTTTCTTGAAAGAAATTTGGATTCTTTATTGTTTCCAGAAACTGTATCGGAAAATTGATTTAAGTTTCTTGGCGATACTTGATTTAGATGGTTTAAATTTTCTCGTGAAATCGTTTCAGAGATTTACTGTACCGATAAGTTTGAAGGTAACGAATCGTTTCCTTTCTAAATAATAATAAAACATAATATATGGGTAGTGTACCTTGATCGCTCTTAATTAAGAATAAATAATTTATATTCACAATTTTCCATAGAGTAGTTCACATTTGAATATGAGGAACTCGTATTTTTCTACGCTGTCGATTCGAAAACAGCGAGCGGCTACTGTTTTTGAATATATATTAAGCTTAAAAGAACATAATATTTATGTTTCGATACTTTCACAGCAATTAATTCTCTTTTTTCTCCATAAAATACTGAATTACCGTTCAACTTCATAATTTTTAAAACAACTTTATATCTCCACAAGCATTTCCTAAATAATATAATGTAGATTAGGCAAGGATATTTTGGTTAGTTGTGCAATTCAAACAAGACACTGCGTGTTTAACGAGCTCCAATTTATTTATGATATAACTGATGCAGCGGAAGACGTTTGTACATTATTTGGCAAAGGCGCTACGAATGTTAACATCCGCCATTAATTGCAATTACAAAATTCCGCGTTAAAGATAAATTTACGCTATAAATTGATTGTCTCAAAGACAATTAATCCGTGGCTATATATCAAAAATACAAATTGTGGTTTAATCCCTGTTTAAAAAGAAAGAATGTTTCTTGCAGCCATGGAAGTCACTGCACCAGTTCCGTTACTTAATCCTACAATTTAAGATCTCGATACGCTATCGACCAAAAGTTTGGAATTACTTATCGGTTTATATCGGTTCCGTTCGCCATGACAATCGAATTACCTTGTATTACAGTTAAATTGCATAAATTTCTTTATTCTGCAATAAGAAAGCTTGTTTTATTTTCAAGCATCTCTTACAGCAACATGTGAAAAAAAATTAAATCGGATCCAGATGAAAAATAATTTAAATTAAATCGTACGTCAAGGGGTTAATTTACTCTAATATCCTCGATACAAAATACACTTTATTAATTTAATCCATTACCCTAATTAATGAAAAATAATTTAAATTAAATCATACTTCAACCGGGGTTAATTTAATTTTATATTCCGAATACAAAATATACTTTATTAATTTAATTCATTACCCTAAGTAATGAAAAATAATTTAAATTAAATCGTAGGTTAAGGGGTTACGTTAATCTAATATCCTCGATACAAAATACACTTTATTAATTTAATCTATTACCCTAAATAATGAAAAATAATTTAAATTAAATCATACTTCAAGGGGTTAATTTAATTTAATATTTTGAATACAAAATACACTTTATTAATTTAATCCATTACCCTAACCAGAAAATAGTCCTAAAAGTCGAATTTTCAACATACACCCATTGAACCCTATAATACACTATACCTCTACTCGTGCATCGTATCAAACGTTCATAGAACGGAACAGACACGGGTTTCCCTTTAAACGATCCCACGCGACGTCTGTTCGCGAACACGCGATAAAGGAACGCGTAATAAATCGCGTGTATTAGCAGATGGACATTGTGTCTGGTCGGACGTGCCGTCGAAGAGAGGAGATTGCGCATCGTCCAGTGCCATGCTGTGGGAAAATCGTGCTCTGGAACACCAGTGGAACCTTCAAGGCTCATTAACCCGCGAGATAGCGCGTTATGTCGGATTACGTCGTTGCTTCGCGAACGTGTTTCGAGAACTAGCGACTCCGATCGTGGAATGTTCGCTTTCGCCGGGAATATTAATTCCGTTGGTAACTTTGGGAAATATGGAACAGTTTAAGACCAACATCATCGTGGAACTTTCGAACCGACTGCTTCCTGGCCAATTACTTTCGTAGTTGGTATGCATCGTTGCACTTTTTGATTCCCTTTTAAAAATATCTGTGCGTTCGATGGGGTGTGCGCGAGATCTCGAGGAAAGGGATCAATTAGTAATCGAGCTCGTTCGTCAGCGGCGACTATGTTAAGTAACGATTCGTGTTTGCGTTTGAGAGGTGAACGTCGCCGCGCTGGATTCTTAAGCGCAGCTGTTAATCATCGAGGAATTCGCGGGAAAAATGGCAAGCGTGTAACGCGGCTCTGTTCGCTCTTTTTCGTGCTTGTTTTTAACGAACGTGTAATTCGTTTTAATGATATGCGTTTATAACCCTGGTATACTGGCCTGGTTAAATTCTCGTACAAACTTTTTGAATCGGTAACATATTTGGAATATTCAAATTTTTGTCACTTTCAGATAATATGTAATGCAATTGTTGAACGTTAAATTGTATATTTTCAAATTAATACAATCGGCTATACTACAATATTTTATTAATTTATAGTTTATGACGAATAAAATAGTGTATATTTTTAAGCGTTAATTTTTGTTCAATTCAAGGGCTAATCGATAGTAGGATGGGCAAGAAGATTTGTGACACGGTTTATTAATATCGAAATTGTTTGAGAATAATTTGGAAAAATTCGGACAGAAATTATTATATTATAAACTAAGATCAAATTTAAAAGCGTTCAATTATTCCAAAGTATGAAAGATTCTCCGTTGAAATAACTTAAAAATATTTACACATTAGAAATTAATTGGAATTAAATTCAATATTCCAAAGAGATACAAAGAATTATACACGGTATGAATTCAGCTTTAAACATCTACATTATTTCACAATTTGTTCGCAACCAAATATCCGTGCATTTTCAATTTTCTGTTTCTTATTACGAACAGTTTTTCTCCCTCAGTGCGATCATAGTTGTCGTTTCACCGCACACGAGTTTTAGGAACGTTAACTCTAAGATTTACGCAAGTATTCCTTCTGGCTGCTGCTTTCTTCAAAAACTTGATACATCCAACTCGTTACCCGTGCATACGTAACCATATCCGTGCTACGTTTCTGCCAGTTAAACGGATAATTGCGGCCAGTCGTGTCCAGTTTAAAGACATCTCATTGTGCTCGCACGTGTTTCTTGCGACATTTGGCTGCAAGCGTAAACGCACGAGTATTAGCCGGTGCATACGTAGGATGAGCACTTAAGGTATAGTCGTTGGACTAAACCGACGGAAATAACAGGCGAACGAGGGCGCAAATGTAAAGCGGTTCGTTGATCGCATCGCCTAAGGAATTTACAAACGTAAACTCCAAGTAAATGTTCCGATTAACCCTTTGCCTTACGATCACGAGTCGTACTCGAGGCACAGATTATGGTTCGAATACGATAAAAACATACTATGTTTCTAATAAAGTTTAATCTTAACTTTAACTGCAATTTAAATTTAGAAGATTCAGAATTAGCAAATATAAATTATATATAATATTTCAGTATTTCGCATTTGACAAAGTGTTGAACCAGCGAATAGCTATTACCAGCGTATGTGAATACTAAAAAAAATTGTGAGGCAAGGGGTTAACCGGTATTCTCACTTGGAAGGTTCTTTTTTACCGCAATATATCTATTTTTGTATATTTTCTGCCTTTTCCTTTGTTTCGATACACAGTAACAGCAAAGTTGTAAAAAGAAGAAGTTGGGTTTTGCTTGAAAAGAAATATTTTTATTTCGAAAATTAGGGTGATTAATCTTTTTATTTGATTATATGTTTCTCAAGTTCTCAAGTTTAAGTGTTTGATGAAAGTGTTCTTAAAATTGTGTGTTGTAATTTATTAAGATAGCAAAGTGCGGTAGTTAAACATTGATTACTGCGTTTTGCAAAATTAACGTTAAAATTATGAGAGGAATTATATGATTACCACTCGAAGGTATCTCGTTTCCATTTGAACGTAGAATCAATCTATAGTAGCCTGTTCGAAGCTCCTAAGATTATTCTGACACCTATTGTTAGGTTATACCGTTGTTATGGCGAAGCAGTCGCTTTTCCTGAGAATCGTTTCCCAGTTGTTTATTCGGACCCGTTCTTGGCTTACGAATTGTTTAAAAATGTCCCGATTCTTGAATACCTATTGTTAGATTATCTGTTATTGTAGACCGGAGCTGGTTTCCACTTGGACGCTAAAATGGTTCTATTGTTGCATAATCGAGTTTGTTTCTAACTTAGGAGATTCCTCGAAATGTGCTGATCTCTCGTGATACTTAACCGTTAATTGATCTGTTATTGTAGAAAGTGATTAAAGTTTCACAGAAAATTGTTCCACTTTCGATACACGGAATTTATTTTTATTTCAGCAGATTTTAAATCAAATTTATCCTGGTAAAGAAAAATTAGTTTTACGTGTCCCTTTTTTCTTTTTCAATTTTTATCGCGATACTCGATTAAAATGCACGAATTTAGTATCTTTAAAAGCGTAATAAATCAGTAAATTATTATTCCTCGGGTTCAGCTCGATTTACACTTATTTACCATTTTCTATTTTCTTGCCGCTCTATCCATTTTCGTCGGTAATAAATTTTCAGGAATATTTTTAAACAGATTATTTCAGAGACTGTTTTGCAAGGTATATGAAATTATTCGAAACCTGAAACGACGGAAAATGGCAGTTTCCACAAGAACCGAGTCGAATATTATTTTAACATCGTGTTATTTCGGTTTTATAGGCGGTAATGGTATAAGGTTTCCAGATATATTCGAGTTTTGGGAGCTACTATTTTCGATTCCCTTTCATTTCGTAAACAGCCCGACTCCACATAGGCAAAACGGTGTGTCTCGGACGCTTAGCGTGGCTGATCTGTTGGCAGCACTCAAGATGGTCGATTTTTTGCTCTCATTTACCCGGTTGTTGCACAGCCACAGCGAAGACGTAATTTTCTGGTCAAGCCAACAAAGTGTTACAATGTTCCCTGCTATTTGTAGATTATCTTCTTTGTGCGTGAGGAATTTCAGCGAATACTTCTCTACTTTTACTTTTACTTTCTTCATGCTTCAACCAAGATTTTTCGTTAACCAAATATTTATCTTATCTCTAAAAGTTTCGTTCCTAATTTTATTTCGAAATTACTGAATATTTCCGATAACTATACATTCTGATATTCAATTCAAACCATTGAACGGAAACATTACACACGTTATCGTTCATGATTATTCGAACGATTTCAAGCATCGATGAAAGTCGCTTCAATAATTTAGATTTACGTATAATTACAACCATTTTGGAATAAAAAGAGTGTTAATTATTCCAAACAAAAAACATCTGTGCTAACGATAGCATAAGATATTTACTGTTACGTATCTTTTATAATAATCATAATTTTAAAAGCAAGGTATAAAATATTTGTCGTTCAAATAATCCTTCACCGTACTCATATTTTTCAATAATGCAATTTCTAGAATACCAAATTTTTGTGGTCGCATGAAAATACTGTTACACGACGAGGAGTCTGATATTCTTGGATCTAATCAATCATTAGGTGAATGCAAAAATAAATACAGTTGAAATACTTTTTGCAGCCGCTCTGTATGTGCTAATGTCAGTTAATATTCTTAAAAGATCCCGGACCATTAGGTCACTCGTGCAGCTTAAGCGATCGTTCGATCATTTCAATCAAGCCCGTTAATCATTCGACTGAAGGGTTTCGAACCGTCGCGCACCTTGCATCAACGAGTCACGCGAGGATTCGACGCGGAACGCGGCAAAAAGAGGAAAAGAACGAAAGAAGAAAGGGAAGGAGTGAAACCGAAAGAGAGGAGCGCGCTTGCACGCGGCTCGATTCCTCCCTGGTGGTTCACGGGGTTAAATATACCCTCGTGTTTGCATCATACACATTCGCAGATCGAACAAGAGAGAGGGACACTGATAGAGAGGAGAAAAGTAGCGACAAAAGAGGACGGAGGAAGACGAGTACGTTAAATTACGAGCGAAGAGGAAGGAAGTGGGAAAAAAGAAGAGAAAGGGTGAGTGGGGCCAAAATATCGGCTTGGGACCACACCCGTGCAGGAAAAAACGAAAATTGTGAGCATTGGGAAAAAGGAGACGGAAATACAGATTGATAAAAAGTTTGGAAATGATAAAGTGTTGGATGAAAATAGAAACGCGTACGAATATGGATCTAGATGAAATTTAGAAACATAGTTAACGAGCGTAAGTAACATCGAGTATGATAAGAAAGACAGAAATAAGTTATCGAAACTAGAAATATCGATCGATCCAAAGTGACTCGTCAGAAAATTAACAGTATTTTTCCTAGTAGGTATAATTGTTTGCAACTGTACGTTTTAAAAGGAATACGAAAGGTTTCCCACGTTCAAAATAATAACAGACTAACTTTTAACGATAGTCTTTAGAATATTTAAAAAAAATCTACAATTTAAGAGGATCGAACAGAAACTCTGGTAAGTCTCAGAACGGAATGATCAAAGCTTGGAAGACAAAAAAGGTAAAGAAAAGTACCGATCGAGGAAGAAACATTAACCAGCAACGCATAAAACGACCGAACTCGGATCAGCCAGCGAAGGGATAGAGAGGAAGAGGGATAGAAAGAGAGCAGAAAGAAAAAAAAAAGCAAACGAGGCACGCGATGAAAGGAAGATCGAAGACGAAAGAGGCTGAGAAACGAAGAGAGACAGCCGAGAGAAGGTTCAGACGTCTGCTGTTACAGAGCACCTCCGTGGTCACGGCGCACAGCCCGATATGGAGCAATCTCAGATTTCCATCCGCCCAAATCAAGAATATACGCCCTCGCCTCCACTCTCGCTCTCTTCTTCTTCTAAGGGGGACCTCTGCTCGTCTTCTTCGCCACCGCCACCGCCACTGTCCCTGTGCTCCTCTTGCTCCCTCTAGATCCCTCTAATTCCCTCTCTTTCCTTCTTTCTCTCGTCAGGCGGAGGTGGAGGCACTGTTCGGGGTTGGTGCTTGGCCGTTCGTGCTGGTAACAGTGCCAAAACTGCCTCAAAACGGACTGCTCTGTTCTGTCGTCCCTCTCTTTCTCGCCCCCTTTTGGATCTCTCTCCTCTGTCTCGCGCCCCTCTCTATACCTTGCTCTTTCTCCCTCTTCTTCTTCTTCTTCTTCTTCTTCATCTTCTTCTTCTTCCTCTTATTCCTCTTCTTCAGCTTCTTCTTCTTCTTCTCGCGGCTCGTTCCCGCTCGCGTTCCCTCTGCACACCCGTCCTTCATCTTCCTCCCTCTTCACTGTATCAGTGTTCCCGTGCTCGTCCACGGATAATCCATCCCAGACACGTGTCCTCTATCCGCCTTCTCACCTTCCTTCCTTCGACCACCGTTTCCATTCTGCACCCAGTCTATCGGCGATCCTCCCGAGACGCTTTCCCCGCTTTTCCAGCCTCACTGTCCCCGAGTTAACACGCGAACGCGATACTAACGTGGCCGGGACAACAAGTGTCCGAGCTGAGAATCGCGTGATCTGGGTTCATCGCACCGTTCATCGATTCGTGTCTCGAGTTTGCTGTTGTCAGTTGTCAATCGTGCACGCAACCATTTTCACGGGTTCTTCGATTGTTACGCCAGTGATTTACCTTCGAATCGACGATTCCAGTGAAGATTCGTGGAACAGACTCGCGCGTTCGATAGGAGCTCGAAGACAAACGACGGATGCTTGTAACCCGTCGAGCAGGATTTACCGGGAAGAACGATCCTTCAGCAACGCCCGTTCATGTTGCCAGAAAGCAAGTTTCCCGTCACAGGTAATTCGAGACCAAACACCGGTCCAGTCATCTTAACGGCGACGTTGGCGTTCGACGATCGTCCAGCTGTACTCCGTTTGATATTCTCTCTCGTCCAAGCAGCACGACGACCCTGCGTGTGGGTGTGTTGGGGTGACCAGGGTTTACGGGTAGTGTAATCAGGCCAGTGGATCACGGTCCATCGAGTTGTTCCGGCCTTCGCGCACCCTGTGACGCTTTAAAATTTTAATTCGGATGTTCGCAATTATTTTTAAAATTGTTTCCTTCATCGCGAACCTCCTTGAATCGCGTCGTCGTTGATGCTCGAGGTTTAAACTGAAATTGATCGCTCTCGAAGAGTTTACGGTCAGTTTCTGCGACAAGGATGAACACGGGATAAACAAAGGCTGTTTTTTTCATAATTTCCTCGAGCTCCTCCCTCGTCATCGCGTCCCCTTGACATATTCCTGAGCATTGCAGCTGACTTACCGTTTTTAACCTACTTGTGCCCCTGCCAATTGAGACCGAACACATGCTCGGCCGCGTGCGAGAATTCGCTTAGAATCGTCGTCCACTTGTTGCCCGCAATCGCGTACACGCGTCGCGTCCCATGGAAATGCCTGCGAATCCATGCTTTGTTTCACAGGTGCCCATCACGAAATTCAGCCTCGCTAACTGTCTTAATTGAAGCGTACACCTCTTGTCGAGCGCTATAATTAATTACACGACTAATCGATACTGTAATACCCGTGCATCTTTCTGTTTAGCAAAATATGGTTCATATATTATTAACGTTCAAGGAAAAATGATACCATGTTTTTTTATTCTTACGCTTCGTTGTTGCTAATATGAAATCTAAGACTTGTCTTAAATGGTCTTAACTGGAACATTTTACGACCACCGCTTTTATGGAACCATTCGCACATCTAATCGCTACTTTCTGGCACGCTTCAACTCTCCATAACTAGAATTCCAATCATTTATGATAGAAAAAATTACGATCGATCACAGGTTATTTACTTCGGTCTGAAATCCGGGAACTGACGATCGTTAATAAATATACACAGGAAATTTTAAGGTGCGAAACTGCACGAAGTGCACGCGATACGAGAAAAAGTCCAAATTGTAGTGATTTTTCTACTACCTTCTGCAGTTTTACATTTTTTGCTATATTCTGAAAAAACATGTCCGATACCGATACACCGATAAGCGATGGTACAGTGATAAGCAAATCGAATTAAATAAAAAAGAGAAACAATAGAGACTTGGGGTACGTGACTTCCAAGTCACACGATATTGCAGAGGGTTAAAAAAACTCCTCGTCGACGCCACAAAGTGTTCCGTTCGAAACGAGTCTAACCGGCTGGCTGTTTAACTCGAGCATAAATGGATACCGAAGTTAAGGAATAGGAGACAGAGACAAGGGAACGTGTACATCAGGAACGGGCAAACGAAAGTGTCTCAACGGGCGTAGTCGTAAAGATACACCGCGCCGCGGGCCCGTCATCCATAATCCCAAATATGGAGTGAGAAATTTGAGAGAACCGAAAATAGTGGCGCTACGCCAACCGCTAAAAATAGCCAAAAAATAAATTGTAGTTACGCGGCCGCCTGCATCATTCTATAACTGGTCTTCAATGAATCGGGCCACCTCCCGCACACGCCGTTATTAATACACCATCACACAGACATACAGGTCGGTTGGTAAGCTATATTGCTCCCGTTTTTGGCCTCTGCGTTAGCGTGGAAAATTGATCGAAAGCCGAATTTAGGGGACCGTTTTACGTCGATCTTCGAGACACGTATAACTCATCGGAATTAGATTCCTCGTTTGCGGCCACATGGGACTGTGTGTGAGTTTTTGTTGTTGTTGTGGGTGGGTAGGCTGTCGCGAGACTTTGCTTCGATTAATCTAACTCGCGTCCCGGTGTACCGTTTAATTTTAAATGACACGTGTCCGGGGTTATTAGAACTTTTGTCGCACGTGCTGCGGGGAAATTAGTTGAGGCTCGAAACGTTCAGAACTGTGTACGCAGGGTTATTGTTTTTCTTTTTCTTTCTTTCTTTTTTTTTTTTTTTGTGAGGAATTCTGGTGTGACTATGGTTGAAGTATTATCTGTTTAACGATCTTTGTATTTTAATGCTAAGATTTTTAGTTCAATTTTGAAGACTTTTAATTGTGGTCTGTGCGAGCATTTTGTGGCATTGATGATATAGATACAAGGTTATTGTTATTTGTACAGTGAAAAATATTTTTATTCAAATTGGTAGTTAATTTTCTGATGCTTCGTTTCTGTAATCGAAGGAAATGATTATTGTTAAACCTTCGGAGAAAAAACAAGGTTACTGATTTCTCTTTTATCCATTTAATATTCATTCCATGTATTATACGTTCGTTAGATATTATTCTTTTAATATTATTGGTCGTAAAACGGATCGTATAAATTAGTGTAAAAAGAAAAGGAAGTATCGTTATACTTGAGAAAATAGAAAGGACAAGTTTATGTCACGTATCAATTTTAACCTAATCAATTTTACTGCTGACGCAAGAGTAAAGAAGCAGTTTATTAAACTTACTTCCGTTATTAGAATAGAAAGGAAAAAAAAAATACTGTCATGTTTATTTCTGGTGTGGTGGTATAAAAGATGTCGTCAAACTTATTTTTGATATAAGTGTATTTCACTGAAAACATATCTTCGGGCAATTGTCAAGAATAAAACAGGAAATATATCGTTTAATCGCTGAGAATAGTAGGTCGTGTAAAGTTCTGGTGTCTTTAACTTCTAACATATCGCTATTCTAATATCGTACCGCCTTTAGAATTTTTATCATCCTCTGATGCCTTGAAATCAACGAACATAATTTTTGCGGTAACCTAACCCTCTGCGTTGCTAAACATTTTTAACTTTCACACGACTACCGTGAAAACATAAAGCGCTATTTTCGACAAAAAAAGGAATCATAAATCTTTACGATTTTAATTTATTCGATCAACTTGCTGTTTCAAACTGAAACAATTTTTGCTTAAAGAATGTACAAGATTTAACTTAAAATTTAACCTTTGAAGAAAATCACACAAAGGCTAATTACCCAATGAACCATCTAACGTGACCTCCTTAAAATAATCATTAGCGAGATCAGTTTCAACCTTTTTTAATTTTCCTCGATAAAAATAATTTAGACAGGCCTTCAAATTTTCTTCGCTCACATTTTCTAATCTGCAAAAATTTTATTCGTTCCGGTAACAAGGAATAATTTAATCCGATCACGTTAGGTGGTTCACCTGGTGCACCGAACATCTTCGTTCCGTAACAACATTTACCAAAATTTTTTATTACATCAATTCCACGACCAACCGCTGACTCTTGATCCACAATCCAAACATTGTTCCAACATCCACAGCTGACCGATGTCTCGAAAACTGGCTTGGTACAAGGCGTGAAACCCGATCGACTAAGGCCAAGTACGGGCCAGGAATTGCGGGTGTTGGGTGGGCGTACGTGTGTCCGTTTCTATTTTCGAGCGGGAATATTTTTATCCGACAGTGCTGCAAAGTCACTATGTACAATACGCTTCTTCATCTCTCCGCTTCTACATGCTCGTTTCTCCCTTTTTTTTCTCCTTCTGCTTCTTGTTTCCGCTCTCGTCCACGGGTTACGTCTTTCTTTGATATCGTTTCGTCGCGTCGCTCATTGGACGACTGAATAATCTCGTCACATCGTTTCCTTTCGCTTCTCAAACACTTACTGGTCTGTTGTCGATTAATTATTATTACACTTAGTTCGGTTTATCCTGTTTTGAAATCGTACAGTACACCGAAAGATCGATCGATCGCGAATGCGAGTGTATTGATACGCCTTCAAACGAAGCTTCTCTCTTGAATTAGTCCCGATTGCGTTAATCGATACGCATTGAAGACCTGTTTGTAGATGAATCTTCGAGCTGTTCGTAATAATGTACAATGGGAAATCGAGGAGGCGATTTTTAATCAAATTTGAAGTTTAATTCATGTTAGTCGCGTAAAAAGATAGGTAGGAAAATTGATTATTGTTTTACTTGTGTCTTGAAATATTTAAAAAAATAAAATACGTGCGTGCAATATCTTGATTTCAGGAAAGATAAAAAAATGCTCTTGTTGATTAATTGTTAATTAAACAGTAATACGCGTACATAGAAGCTGTACAGATCTTTCATCGTAAGCTCAAAACTTATTAGCAGTGTTGGATTTCTGTTGAAGTACAGAATGGTCTAAAAACAGTCTGAAGGATTTAGGAGCACGTATTACTCAAGAAAATAGACAACAAATGTCTGGCTAGCGTACGTTCAAAAACGGATCCTCACGATGACACAAGGAAACAATTGTACATAAGTTATGAAATACTTTTATCGTTACTGGCATTCCTGTACGCTTGGCCGTACTTAGAAAAAATATTTACGAAAACGTTACATGCTCTCATCTTTTCAAAGATGAGAGTAACGCTTGTTCCAATTGTTGCAGCATTCTTGAACCGATAAAATGTTCGGCAACAGTTTTCGAATTCGACGTTTAAAATTAGCGGGTATTGCACGAGTTCTTGAATTCAAAACGTTGAACATTTTTTTAAGAAGGAATTTAAAAATTATCTGAAAGATGGGAGAAGATCGTAGAAAGAAATGGTCCATACATCTATAATTAAATACAAAGATTAATATTTCTCAGTGAAAGTTATGCGCATTTAATGACTAAATTATAGTTAATTATATAATTAAAACACACTTCGTTTTTAACATCTTTGCTTCTTTTTCGCGACGCTCATTACTTCTACATTCTCTTAAAAACAGAAGAAAACAGACCCTCTACCTCGGTCGATAATTATCCATTATTTGTCCCATTTTTGGGTCAACAAACCAATCTCACAGATATCACTTAAAGAACGACCTAAACACCTTAAAATAATTATTTTCAATATTTCATCTTCACCTTAACACTTATGCTGGCATTTAACACGAAAATTTTTACACTTGTTTGATAATGGACATAATTGGGTACTCATAGTCTTTCAAGTTCATCTTATATCGCTTTTATATATATTTTTTGCATTTTCAATTATGAATTAAATATTATAAATTAATTATAAATTAAATATGCAAAAAATTAAGATCTGGAGGAATTTTACGGTTTCCACAGAAACATAAAATTCTTGCAATAAATACAGGAATAGGTACCAAGGTACCCCAAACAGTAGGGTTAAATTAAAGCTTCTTTTGATACATTTTTCACCGATACATGTCGCACACCCACGTTTTTCGCGTACAACCACCCCGTCCTCTTATTCCGGCGTTTATTATTACGCGCGAAGAACGCGCTTGGTCCGAGTACTATATTTATACGTGGCGGATCGACGTTTCGATGAGCTTAAAGGAGCATTAAGAGAAATTATACGTGACAGGTGTGCAGAGGCGAGCTGAAAAGCATTCCTAAGCCGATCCGTCGCGTAATACACGGCAGCTGCGCGTTTTCCTTTTATACGATTTCGAAGCCTTGGACGCGTCTGCGTGCCCACACGCGGCCCAACGATGGTGTAACACCCCACACGATTCTCTAGCGATTTGCATGTGGGCATTTGTTTAGTTTCTTCCATTTCTCACGCCTGTTCTACCGCGCGGCAATGTAAAAGTGCATTGAAACGCGGGACGAGCATTTACGGTTAATCAGACAATGTTTCATTAACGAGAAGGTTATGAATATTCCGCAATATCCAGGTTGCACCGTTTGTGCAAAAGTCAATGCGGATGCCCACGCGTGACCTTTCCTTCGGACCTATATACATACGATTTAGCGACCAATTAGCGACCAATTAGCGACGATTTAACGAAACGGAGAGCCGAAATTCGTCTGGGATACTGTACGTTTTAACCGAACGTTTATAAAAATTTCTTATGCATTTTACTGTTAAGAAACCCGGTACTGAAATAATACTTCGGTCTTCGAGATTTCTTCGATTTGTTCATGCTTCCATCTGCTGAAAAAAAGCTTCCTAATTTTAAAAAGAACAAAGGTACGACATAAATTTGAAACGAGACGTTACACAGTCGTTAACCCTCTGTAACCAGAGTTTAGGTTACGCGCTAGGAAGAAAATTACAATCGATTACATCTCGCTTTTGTTTGAAAATTTTTAAACCGACCGTTCCCAATGCTGGGCTGTCTGGTATCGATACAGAACGGTGCGCTAATAAAATTGAACGGTACAGTGACGAATACGTAAAATAATATTAAAAAAGATATAGACGCGTGAAAAATAGTTGTATGAAATAAAAATAAAAATTCCGGAAAAAGATATCAAAGAATGTTACGTCTCTTTTATATAAGTCTGTAAAGTTATACCTCGAGACAGTAATATCATTTTTCCCGGAAAATTAAGACACATAATTATTTCGTTCAATATAGTTGTATTGAACCAAATACTTATAATAATAATAGTAATAACGATGATGGCGATGATGATGATGATAATAATAATAATAATAATAAAAGTACGATTGGGTCGAAAATAATTTGAATACAAGTATCAGGGTTAATGCAAGAAGTAAAAATAAATTTCTCTCGTGTACTAGCATTCGACTCCAACGTAACCAGTCACGTTTCATTTTCCAGGGGGCACTATGCAGACCGAGGAAGTCGTGCCTCGCGCACAATCTACTGGTATAGACGGTGGCCCCACAGACAGCGCCTCTCTTCAGCATCTGCATCACTCGTCACATATAAAGTGTCCGTTGCCACCTCTGCTCCACATGGCGGTCAAGCAGGAGCCACAGGAGGAGGAGGAACGAAGTCGTGACACGAATGCGTTGAGGTGAGCCTACGATTATGCTAATCAAATCTTCCCGTCTCTGTCGATTCTATCTTTATGTAACGCTTTCCTCGACATTTCCCTCGTACACCCCTTCTTTGTTAGACCCGTGAATCGGATCGATGATACTTTTGTTAGAACTATTTATAAAATCGTTTTATTTTTAAACTCGTTCGTCCATTTATTACACGTATTCATGGGAAATAGAGAGAGAAAAGTTTTTCCTCGTTTAACGAGCTTTATAATTCGGCTGTATGAATTTTTTACTTTGAAATTAACACGTTCACTGCCAATTACTACATGTTTCTTAATTTTTGTTTTGTTTTTCAAATCATTACGAATACCAACGCGAGATTGTACAGGGTGTATTCAAAAATCGTACAACCGACGAGAGGGTGGTTCCTCGCATAAAATTGAGTCCAAAATATAGAATAAAGTTTTTTCATGCAGTGCTTCATTTTGGAAAAAATTGAGATTGAAAACAATTTCAGTTACCGCTAAAAATTCTTATCAGTTACCTAACTTATCAGAACCTAACCCAACCGATCCTACCCTCGATAAAATTTCTGAACTCTCATACGCTCTTCAAAAATAGTTATACAAATAATATCCCATATTTACTACATTAATATCTTAAAGAAAATGTTAACGAGTTTCTTGTTTATTCACAACACTATATTTCAAAGAAATATACCAAATTACAATACACTCGAAAAACAATCAGACATGTTACTGTATTTAGAAACAGAAAATGAGTGAATTTTCATCCGAGGAGCGCATGAGGGTTAATTTTCTTAGCAGTGAACGTGTCAAGTTTTTCCCCTACAATTTTCGATCACGCGAACAGTCAGTATCCTTAATTTTCGCGATGTTCAAGAATCAACTGTGCTTCTTATCGGCTGGAAGAAAACGTTCCTCACGCGCATCGAACTCACCAAAGAAACATTAGTATTCCATCAGCGAAGTAAACGCTCGTGTCGACAGGCCGATGTGTTATTATCGTATCAGACATAAATCATATAAGAACGGTATTAGTTATTATTATTATCGCGTGTTGCGCATCGTAACGAGATAAATGTATCTCCTCGGTGAAATGAAATAATACGCTGTTAGGGTATTATTATGCGAAACGTATACGTATGGTGTCAGTTTTCGGGTCGGTGGACGTTCCTCTGGCTTTTACGAGCAACGGATTATTTTTTTAAGGGAATATAGTACGATCACCTCGAGATGCGTAAAAGTAATTTATGTACTTGAGGGTAGTTTCGAGGTCGTGGGTCGAACGATGGGAATGTATATACAGCGGCGTCCAAAAGTTTCGGTCATGCGTCCTTTCATACCTAATCGGTGTATGAGTGGGATTTATGAAAGTGATTTGCACTTTGAAATTTTTTTAATATCTATCGAACTATCTAGGAACGTTAGACATTGATCTTTGTGAGAACTTAGCTTCTTTTTTTCTTTTCTCCAATTTGTTTCGTTTTAATTTCTTGTCTCACAATCACGAGTCGTACTCGTGACGCGAGTTATGCTCCAAATGTAATAAAGACACGGTGTATTTGTAATAGAGTTTAATTTTAATTTTAACTATAATTTCAGTTTGTAAGACTGAGAATCACCAAATGTAAATTACATAGAGTATTTCAATGTTTTGCATTTGATACGCTATTAAAGCAGAGAACGGCAATGGAAGCTATCGTTGACGTGTGTAGCTGCTGAAATAATAAAGCAAAGGATTGCAATAAATGAAATTTATATTGACAAAAATAAATAGAATTTTAATTTTAATTCTACCGAAGACGAAAGTTACGTACGCCGCCGTAACCGTGTGTTATATTATCGTTCTAGTAATGCTAATGGGCTACAGAGGGATTAACATAACTTCTTAAACTGTATAGTTAATCTTGAACGCGTCATTTACATAGAGCTTACAAATTGAGACCTACAATAATAATTGGTGCAGAATATTAAATAAATATGAATTTAGAGTTAGTGTACTAACAAACGAAGATAACGATATTAGTATTAAAAAGTATATATATATTTCCAATATTTCTTATTACCTAAAGGATTAATTTGATGAAAAAAAGAACTAGTTAATACACATAAATTGTACCAAGAAATTATCTTATTTCAATCGTTAAACATTTTTTTTAATTCGCAGAAGAATATAAAATAAGACAATGGACCCGAACTTTTGGATGGTATTGTACATTTTTGGTGCTTCGAAACGATTTATGACGTTTTAAGGATGTTTGCGTCGTATAGGAAATTCCTTTTTGTTTCCGAATAAGTATCGAGTAACAACTTTCACTTTACTTCGTCCACGTTTACTTTATTCATATTTTTATGGCTAACTATAAAAACCGAATGTTTCCCGTCTTTTTTCATTCGTTCGTCACGATAGAGAGTTAATGGTTAATTTGATAGTCCGCAAGTAGACGCAGACACTTCGCCGACTTCTGTCGACGGTAAACACGGCCACGGACATGAAACGAGCCATCAGATACAGGAGCTGGAGGAAAGTCCAGGGCAGACTGTTTCGGATCTCAATAACAAAGGAAGACCGAGGTAATTTACCATGTTCACTTTTATCATTACCAATATGCAAACGTATCANTTTACTCGAGACTGAATTCCTTAAAGAACAAACTAATCAAATTAACTTGTGTTCGTTAATACTTGTATCTCCGGAGGGGTTTCCAATTAAGCAATGATTTAATTAACAAATTAAAACAATTTCTTACATTGTTCGCTGCTAAGAAACGTCTTCGTTAAAGGAAGATCGTTAGCGTATCTGACTTTCTATATCATCGTTCACACCAATTAATAAACTCTTTTAAATTTACTCGAGTAGATTCTTGACTTAATCAATTAGCCTCAGAGTTGGTTTTATTTGTGTGAAATTAAAAAAAAAGTGACTCGTAAGTGTTCAGTGAACGAAGTAACCGTCTCAAGAGAAATACGTATTTCTCAAAGATAGAAATGATAGTAACAAATGTAGATCACAACTATGGATCATAAATTTTTGTTTTTTAATACTTTTTGTAACGAATCTATGGTGAAAATAACCAAACTTATCGTAACGTATCAACACCTGTTAAAGACAAATAATTTTTCAATTTCATTTTTATCAGGAATCTTAAGGTCCGATGCAGACGAGCGACTTTTGTCCTTGCGATCTCGCTGCGATTATATATCTTATAATTTTTTTTTGTTTTTCAAGTCAAAAACAAGGACAAAAATCGCTCGTCTGCATCGGACCTGATACATGTACGACACAAAATATAAACGAAACAAAAAAATTACAGCAGAATTTTCACAATTTCTCTCGTCGTGTTAAACCGAAACTGTGTTGCAAGAATCCTAAATAAAAACCTCGTTGCAGGAGTACTATGTGTACGTACTTTTAGCTTATCACAGCTTTCTTTCCACGCGTCAGTCGTCTTTCATAGATATCGCGAACGCGTTCTCGCCGGGCGAACTGCAAAATTCGCTGCAATGTCGGGAAAAAGTCCGCTTTAGACAACCTGCAAGAAGGATTAAGCGCCGAGGAGAAACTGGTTCGTTCCGCGAGTCTCGTGGACTCTCTCGCGTTGACAAAAAATGCAAACTTCTTTGGTACATCGCTGAAATGCCGCGAGTCGATTACCGTTATTGAATTTCATTAAACGCGCCAAGCTAGAGCCGCGAGTGGAAGAGAAGCGCTGCTACGGACACGTTCTCTCTATGCATAATATGCCCGTAAGGTGGCACGGAGCGGTTTGTATAAATCGCCGTCCCGAGGTGTGGTTTGGAATGCAGCTAGGTGGAAAACAACGTTAACGAAAGACCCGTACCGCCGGTGTAATTATCCGCGTCGGGCATTCGATTTCCATATGCTTCTGGGCGCGCACCACGAGGAATACCTAACGAGAAATTAATTACGAATTAATTGCGGGTCGAACGGTGGAAACAGGACTAAAGAGAATACTGGGAATCGAGTGGTTCGGATACGTTTCAGAGGATGAAGGGATTATGAAAAATATTTGTGAAAATTAACTTTTCTGGGTGAAAGATGATACGTATAATTTTTATATGCTCAAGAATAGTAAAAAGGAATAATACAAACATCGCGTATAGGAAAAAAAATAGTACAAGTTTTGCAGAAAATGCTAAATAAATGTTTCAATATCATTACCTTACCCCTACTGCGATTTTTTTTTTTTTTTAATTAAATTAATAATTAAGTAAGTTGTAATTTAATTGTGTACCAACCAACTAACTCGTAACGATGTACCGAACCTAAACCTCCAGAAGTTGGTATAAGCGTCTTAACAGACAAAACAATGAGAATGATCCTCCAGACGAAAACTCCAGATCCAAACTCCGATTCAACAATTCCTCGTCTCTCAACCATCGCTTCTATTCCAAAAGCTTCGCCAAAAGAATATCAATCGAATAAGTTTAAAACAAGCAGATTCCCAACACCTGTTACAGCCGCGGCCGTAGGAAGTCACGATGGAAGCTCAAGTTCCATCACCAAGCGCTGCCCCCGGAGTACCTGGACCATTACGAGGCGTCTCTCGCCCAAGAGGCTCTAAACTCGTCGCCAACACGGTTGACGGAGCCAACGATCCCCAGCCCGGCGCCAACGAGCTCCACGTCGACGCCAAGCCCCATCGCCGACGTGCACGGCTGGTTACAGCGGATCGCCGCGATGCAGCAAGAGCTCTGCCCTCAGATCTCGTCGGCCCATTGCCCGACTGTGAACTCGAGTCAACCGTCGGGCTCGAGAAGGTCCGTGATTACGTCCACCTCCTCCCATACGTTGAATATCGGCCACCATAATCATAATCAACAGCAACAGCCGCCATCCCAAGCGTCCGGCAGACCGCCGATGAAATATTCGGATCTGCCTTACATGGGCGAGATCACGTTGGACAACAGCAAACCCCGACGAGGAAGGAAGCCGAAGAAAGCGGACATTTGCCATTTAATTTACAAGAATTACGGCACGATACTACCAGGCACACCCGGCCACGAGGAACGAAGACTATCGCCGAGGGACAAGCTCGAATGCCGCGAGAGGATTTCGCCGCAGATGCCGTTTCAGCGGTCCGACGTTCAGAATAGGATCAGCAGCTTGTTAGAGAAAAGGCTGACGCAGGAGTCGCGGCGAACTTTCGGCCTGTTGGAGAACTCGAGGGAACAGGACGAGCCGTTGAATCTCTGCATCAGGGATCTGAATCAGCTGAAGATTAGACTGTTAAGGAAGCATGGTAACGTGTACGAGTCTGGACAGGTTAAGAGCGAGACTTCTAGCGACGGGGAAGAGATAGAGTGTATAGGTACTACTTACCCTTCGGAGCCCGGGTATCGTCCGTTGGATCCTCTGGGCCGTGGTGGTAACAACGTGAATCATAACAATAATATAATTGATCCGATGTTGGGTGCCAATCCTGGATTCGTGTACTGGCCGAACGCCGGAGTCTTCATTCACCCAATGGCGCTGCAATCGCAGCTCCTTTATTACCAAAAGATGGCTCAGAACGATAAATGTTACTCCAGAGCCTTGGACCAACCACCGAAGGAGCAGAAGATCGTCCCCAAATCGATATACTCTATGCTGGAGTCGAAGAGTCCACCTTTGGTCCCTCCTCCGGTTCAACCAGCCCCTCAAACGATCCCCGTGCCGCCCCCGGTCTCGCCCAGACCGAAACGAAACGCGCCCGTGGGACAAGCTCAGGGACAACCAACGAAGAGGAAACGATCCGCTATATTCATACCACCGATGCCAACGGAGAACAACAACAATCCAGCGACGGAAGTGAGTATATGCAAATTCAAGTTCACCGGAGGAGCGAAGCCCAGTCTTCAAGAGAAGAAGAGTCTGTCCGTGGATTCTGGGGGAAACTTCAGGTACTACAGCGGAACAGGGGACAAGAGTATGCGTGGCTACGAATTTTTTCCCCGAGAAGCTCTTCAACAGTCGGCCGGACAATCGGGTTCCTCGACGGGAGCATTTCTTAACGCTGCCGGCGAGAGAATTCAACCGACACCCTGTCAAAGGAACAGCAATCAAGAAGAAGGCCGCCGGAAGAGGAAAACTCGAAAGTCTCTCCAAAGGGAGAAACTGGAACAGACGTTCAAGGAGAAAGGGTTTTTAATTCAAACGCAGCAGCTCGAGTCTGCCGAGGGTGCAACGTACTGCAAGTTCCGACAGCTTCGAAAGTTCACCAGGTATCTGTTCAGAAGTTGGAAGGACTATCTGCCGGGAAACGTGCGCGAGCTGACTGGAGCTCCGGACAACGAAATGGCCGACGGAGACGTCGAGAGCGACACAAACGTGTTACCTTCGCCGGTCCCTCATCCTAATATGGTGGACGTGCCCACTGGCTTCATCGACGAGCATCGTGCTCTGCCTCTGACGTGAAACATTGAAATTGCTGCCCGAGGCGATCGGTCGATTCTAACATGACGCCATTTTTGCCGTGGCATTCGCCGATATCTGGCGATCGATGCTACATTGATTTGACGAAGGTAGGAGATGAAAAAGAAAAACTGAAAAGGGTGGTTTTGGTTCTGACGATATACAATTATAGGAATTATTTTTTTTTTTTTTATCGAAGATACTTGAAGCGAGAAGCGTGGAGAGTAAATTTTAAGTTATGGTTGTACGATGGTTCATGCTCGACCGGAAAAGTTTGTGATGTTTAATACGGATGTTAAGTGGTAGGTTATGGGTTGGACGTAATTTTTTGCTCGAAATGATTCGAATCGTATTGGTTAGTATTATATGGAACTAACCCAGTTAGTGTAATTCTTGTCTGACAAAAATGTTGAATCGTTTTCAACTTTTCTAAAGTTAAATTTTGTTTGTAAATTGAACATTTTTTCATCCAAATCTTCAGATGCGCTTCATCGTTCAATCAATGATCGTAACGTTCTCGTCACTGTGCCACTATTGTTGAATCTCGTGTATAGATATATTTTATAGCTGAAATATCAACAGGGACATATGTACGTGATCGCTGTTGCAAACGTCACTTGCATTTATTTCGTTCAGCAGTGTCAAACTGCCTTATTATCATATCTTTAGAGGATCTTGTAAATGGCACAAAGTGAAAGTAGCATAGCAATTAGGGGAAAACTTGTGTCACCGAGAATTCAGCGTGCTTGCATCGTAAAATTTACAGGGTATCGAGGGATGGTTGTATTAACGTTAAGGCGTGGAGGAAATATTATGCAGTTTCGGTCAATTTATTTCTGGTTATTCTTAAACGGTCTATTTACATAAAATATACATTAATATATTACTTGAAATCTTTTCGTTCTATACTAAATACAATGATATATTCTTCTCTTATTGGTTTCCATTTTTCATTTTACATCGATACATTCATGTTTCCAAATACATAATATTTTTTAAAAGACCTTAACGCTTAAATTGGCGGAACTCAAATATGTATTAAAAGTCGAACGCGTTAATCTGTTAACTATTATAAAAAATCGGTCAACCGCTTCAACTAGAAAATTGTGATTTTAATTAAATTTTGTGTGCACGTAGAGCATAATAAACTATGCGAGGAACAATTTTTTCTTTTTGCTTTTCCGATAGAAAATCACTTTGAGAGATCGGAATAAACCGTTTCTGGTTAAAAATGATCATGCTAACAGGTTAAACGCGAAAGACAATCGCATAACTTTCACTGTGTGCTCACGATTAATAATAGGTGACTGTTAATGTCATAAGAGTTAAATATCGAGAGTTTATAACGCGTGCAAAGTGCGTGGGTTGTTTACACCACATTCTGGTGGAGAATATACGACTGTTTAATGGTTCGAAGAATTTTACGAAGTGAAAAATAAATTTTCAGACACTTTTATTAATATCTAACGAATTATGGTGCACACGTTGCCGAAAATTGCTGAAATTTCGAAGTTTTATCGAGCGGTGTTGTATTGTAAGGTAACACGAGCATAGGTTACACTCACATGTTGATTTACAAACGTTGCTGTTAGTATTTGGATTTGAAGTGACGTTCGAATTAATTCAATGAACGATCGTATGTACTGCCACAAGGATTTTATTGATTTATCGTTTATTAAATCGATTTTTAACCGTATCTTGTACTGCTTCGTGCCTGTAGTTCGGTAAAAAAGATAGAAGCGATAAAAAAACGAGCAAAGAAACTAGTAATGCAATTTGAAAAAAAAAAAAAAAAAATGTATCGATCGTATCAGTTGTTACGTGATAGAATAATTCAGTTACTAAAAGCTGTAGCTAATTCATTTCATAACCTGTTGGTTATTAAAGATTGAACCAAAAATATCTACAAGCCTTATCAAGTATAACAATTCATTGTTAGTTAAAACGTGTAATTTATTTCAAATCAGAAACAAATATTTCTGCGATATTTGTTTCTTTAAATAATTTGCAAAGATGTATCGAATTGGCAGTTCGACGTTCATTTATCATTTTTAGACAGTAAAAACGTCACGTTACAATTTCTACTTCGATCGACATAAAAATTAGCATTACAGGATACAAAAAAGATTATAATCGTAAATATAAATCATAAAAATTCGCATATTCTTGGCTAACAGAAAACGTAAAACCATATAATCTTTAATTCATTATTGGCTAACAAAAAATAGCACTAAACGTATAACCGAAAATTTTCAGAAACAGATAAAATAATATATAACAGATATTTTTACCGATCCACATTTATCAATATGATTTTATCCGACAACGAAACAATTGCATAAAACGGAACAATTTTCTTCGTAAATTAAGATATCCCAACGATCGATCATTCTCCTTTCATTAGGAGCTAATAAAAACATCCTGCTGCTTGTTTTACAAATACTCAAGAGCCAGTAAGCCAGCAAGTGAGTGTACCACTATCGACACATCGTGTAACAATGCGTCAATCGATCGTTCGATGAAAGAATGAAACACAAAGAGTGAAAAAGAAAAAGAGAGAGATAGAGAGAGTAGTAACGAAAGGATTAGATACAGAGAGAAGCTTGTTCGATTCTCACGCGAAAACTGTGTATGTAAAACTGTGTAAGGAACGATAGAAGGAGTTAAAGAAAGAAAGGATGGAAGAAAGAGAGGGAACAGGTGGCGGCGTTGTATCGTCGCGGCGCGTTTTAATAATAATGTAAATTCGATCGTAGCTCCGTGCCAAAGATGGTAGACTGGAATGTACATAGCGCTGAAAGAACGTGTTTGTCGTAGTTAACCAAAGAGCGTGGTTTCGTGCTCGCCGATTAGAAGCGGATACGAGCGGTAATCTTCGTGTTAAGAAACAAGAGGCGTGACGCGATAAATTCAGCTTTCTAGCGGCCCGACCACGGCCGAGGCGAGACTTTCGTCGGCTTTCGATTTTGCAATGCATTTCGCGAGATTAGCGCACCTCGATGAACGGAGGAAGGAACAAAAGGGAGCGAGATTGGGAGAAGGAGCGAATGAGTGGGAGAGATTGAGACTCGATATGGAAAATTAATCGAATAAAAGGAAAAGAGAAAAAAAAAAAGGAAATAATAATAAGAAAAAGGTATATAAACGAAGAAGCGAGAGAGATCGTTACAACTGTACGATTGTCATGATTATTTTTTAATCGTAAGCTACACGCGAATCTTATTTAATAACGCCTAACGAAATCTAGTCTTATTTATACTCTTTGTTAAATCAAAAGTCGTGTTTTTTTTTCTTTTTTATTATTATTATTATTATTATTATTATTATTATTATTATTATTATTATTATTCACACGGTGATTTATTTATGTATGTACATAATCGTGCACAGTTTATGTCGGCGCGTGACGTTCATCGGAATGCAATGGAAGAGGAAATTGTAAAAAATGTTCGTAAAATGTAATCGAAGGATGTGTCGCTTGAAACGACGAAGATCGTCATGGCGGCGCCCCCGTAGACGGACGGCGTTCGATGGACGCAAGAACGTTATTGGAAGCGTGAATGAAGAGATCGTACCTGAGACTCATGGCGCCTACTTCGACAGGATGTGCTTCTATCGATAATTTTTTTTTTTTTTCTTTTTTCTTTTCGCTTCCAAAGTGTTCCATTCGCGGATGTTTCGCGTTTAATTCTTTACAAGTGTAAATGCGCCGACGAATCTCCGTTGTTCGAGGAGAAATTGCGCTCAAAATGGCGACGATTAGCGATGGAGAACGAGGGAAAGTGCAACAGGAACCGTCCTATATCCGTATCGTTATTATCCTGTGCAGCGACACGTAAAACTATTTTGTACGTATTGCCGATTGTAAAGAGGTTAATTCTTATAGTCTGTAATAATAAAGCGTAATTGTTACTGATCTTTCCGCTGTTCCAGTTGTTGATTTTTAGGAACGATAAACTGGGCTGATTATTTATATTTTGCATCGCTTTCACCGCTTTTCATCTTTATGTTTCAATCCTTTTTAATATTCCTCGTATTTATGATTATTCAAAGAGAAAGTTTTTATCCAATTATTCGTCTCTCAGAATCTCGGAATTTATTAGAACTGTTTTTACAGTTAAAAATTTTTCAGTTTATCGATGGACACAATTTTTCTATTTTTAATTCTTACTATTTCTTGGCAACGAGAGATTTCATAGTACATTTTAAGATCACTGTTCTGTCTTCATCGTATATTTAAATGCAACAAAATCGTAATTACAGTACATTCATTTGGATTCTACGATATCAAGACCAAGTTTCTGAAAGAAACTTCAAATTGCATCGCGGAACATGTTGTCGAAGATTGCACTTTCAAATCCATAACATGTATTACCTATTACGCGTACGACGACCACTAAAATGAATCTTAACTAAACCTATTCTCAACCTTCCATCGATACACCAGGCAAAAGTTGCAACTAAATCTTAATCACGACTATTCATATTTACATTGCAGAAGAGGAAATCGCAAGAGAAGCGAAACCTATAACACACGTTCACCGTGCATGCAGCAGAATTGTCAAAGGAAAATTTTGAAAGGAACTTGATTAAACTTCATTCGAATGTTTCATTGATGCACCGACCGAAGATCCATGTGCATTGCGTCCACGATGCAGTTTGACCGGCCAGATACACTCGTGCACGTACACGCAGAAAGGGGATAAGGATGCGTGTGCACGCACTGGCTGGTCCCAGCTCGGTGCGTACAGCCAGCCATTCATGCATACGCCCATTCATACGTCTCTCCGGCTCACCTTGAACACTTTTTATCGTTGGTCGATGTGGACGTGGTTGCGGAGCGGTGCACTTCGCGACTCAAACCGCGCATCCTCGTATTCTGTTCTTTCAGACTCGACATTTTCGTCGGGGTTCCGTGGGAATTAAATTGGAGAATTATAGTTGGGGATGTTTAAAGTGATTGAAAATTTGCAAACGTCAAAACGATTTTATGAAAGTATCAGATAGGTGAAATTGGAAAATGGTAATTTTCTCATCTTGATAATCTTATTTGGGGGTTGGTTATTAAAGGTTTTACGTTAAACTGATTCTCTTCGTTTCAGGTGGAATTTTCAACGTCCTATAATTTTTCTTTAAAGAAATTATTAAAGGCGGCAACACTTTTTTATTGGTATTTTAGTTTAGATTTTCTTGCAGTTCTTTCAGGATTAAAACAATCATGCAACGAAGGATTAATTGTATCATAATCTTTTTAATTCCACAGAAAGTTGTCGTTGAGTATTTGTATTATTTTTTAAAACGGAACAGTACTTATTTTTCTCTTCTGAAGTCCATCCATATAGCTTGTCCACGAACAAGGAAATTTTGATGTGAAATTTTTCCAAGCGAGCAAGCGTCGTCGTCACTATCTTTCTTCGCGTCGTCGTCGGTGTTGTCGTTGAGCGTGGCGTGCACAATGACTGCAGGTTTCCTAATACGGAATCGCCGCAGAGCCCGATGAAAAAAGAGGAATTTTGGCCACCACCGGGGGCCTGGGAAGGAACGTCCCGTGTTAGACGTTGCCGGCACAGAAATTTAATAATCGACCGCTGCTCGCTTCGAAAGCCCTTTCCTTTGTCACATACTTATATATTACAGTCGGTGTTTTTATTTGGACAGTTAAAACAATTCTACTTTTTTCTTTTTAATTAATTCTCTAAGATCAGGCAATTACTGTTTTAATTGAATAACTTAAAATAGATCAAGACTATGGTACACAATTAGAAAGTATAAAAATAGGTTCTTCAGTTCTCAATATTTGACCTTAACACTGACAACATTTGATCTCAAATTCTTTTCAACCTAAGCGCGTATCTCATTTGACTAAAAAAATTCCTAATTGCGATAAAAAAATGTGTGCTTAACGTAAAACTGAAAAAAGGAAATTTATACATCGTCAATACCTTTTTTACATTTTTCCAAAGATTAGGAAATTGTTTAACGAAAGAAAAACTCGATTGGGTCAAACATGACCCAAGAGCCGTAGCAGGGTATTATAGTAATTTATTAATAGGATGCTTTCAGATGGGGAATTAAAGACAGCAATTTACTGTTTCAGTATATTTATTTTCAAGACGTGTCCACCTATTAAGTAATATATGTTTTCCAAATGTTTTTTCCCGTGCAATAGGTACGTTCATCAGTTCATATCTCCATAATCCATTCTACACTTATTACCATCCTTTCCCAAGACACATCCTTTTCTACACACTTGCCGTAATTATAAAAAAAAAGATTCACAAATACTCTCACCTAATCAATTCTCCAAACTTTCAAACATTTCTCTAAACCAATACCTTAAACAATTATAATATACAATTACAATACCAGTTAACAGTGCCCGTTTCGAAATTGACCCTCAAGCTATCCCACAGCTCATCCACATCATAAATCACCTCTTCCATCGTTCCAACACGATGAAAATAATCTTTCTACGTGAACGTAAAAAGCGGCAAAAATTTCTCATCGTTCCTCTCATCTTTTTGATTCAAACATTCTTCGGATGTTCACCGAAATTTTGTCGGTAAGAAGCGAGCAGAGGAGTGGCAACGTGCTCCTTCCTTTGTTTCCTTTCCACGGGCGCTCAGGTTCGGGTCGGCAAGTTCCATGTATGGCAGAAAGATAAGAAGTTCGCGCGTCCAGTAAATCGGCGATTTAAGGTGCGTCGGCCATTGCCAAGACACGGGGGAGATAGTGGCCGCGGAATTGCATCGAGCGTGAAGCGTGAAGCGAGCGGGCAGGATCGGATAGAGCGGGCTGCCGTGGCCGGTTCGGTCGAAGGAAGACAGGTTCGCAGTACACGGACAGGTTCGTTCGCGAAAAACTTCAATTTGTCTCGCGCGCTCTCCTGTCCCGCCAGGATATCTCCGCTGGATAACGCGCGCGTGTACACGCGGGGAAATAAGTGTGCTGCGCGTGTAGGAGCTAAGAGGAGAGGATCCCGGGTGTTAAGGTAGGCTCTCGCTAAGCCTCGCCTTGGCGCGATTTCTTTCTTTGCTCGCGTTTAAGCTCGATTCTTCTTCGTTTTACTTTACTCGAAGTTTTTAGCTTGTCTTGGTTCGAGTCAGTCACTTGTACTTCTTTATGAAATCTCTCTCTTTCTCTCTCTCTCTCTCTCTTTCGTTTTCTCACTCTGTGTCTCGCTTTTGCATTTAAGATCGCTTCTTCTCGATTTTATCGTAGCTTATCGTCGGCGATTAAACGCGAAACACTACCTATTTTCTGCACGAGAAAACTTGTAACGCGTGGTAAAAAAGCAATTAGCGCGTTCTAAAATTGAAATCTAGATAAGCTTGAGATCTTCGTTATTTCTTAAACTACGAAACGTCGGAGGATTAATAGAAATTAGCAGAATTCTCTGATACTTTCCTATAATTAGAAAAATTCTAGACTTACGGTAGTGGCCAATAAAATTATGCCAATTCTGAAGAACACAGTTTGTTGAATATTTAGATACGTTGCAAACTTTGTAGTCGTACTAAATTGTATTATAGTCTTTTAATAGTTTTGAACAATCTGATGCAACAGGGCTGCATTATATTGCTTCGGTTGGATTTTATTAGATTGGTTGAACAGTTCGTCCGGGTTTTAACACGTAAATAAAATGGTGAAATGTGGTGCAATTTCTGTAGCCATTACTGTATTTCATACTCTAACATGATCGTTGCACCGAAATCATATGTTTTGCTCAGGACGCCACACCGGTACACAGAATATTCGATAAAACTTAATCTCTCATTTTTCATCTGGTAAAAATTTGTAATCGTTCAATAGTACGCATTTTATTTCAAACTATTCGTTAAAAAATTCATTAACTGTCGATGCTCAGTCAGCTTTTACAGTTACAAACATTCGAAACACTCTGGTCACCGATGACTACCGTAGAGCTACAGGAGAAACAATCCGCGGTCACGTATGACCACCGTGACGGTCAACGTGTTAAACAAGAATCATCCAGTTATCGCGTTGGTAAAACTTTTAAATCCACTTGTAGCGTAAATTCTTCGATAGCACCTCATCTTAAATATATCTGACCAATCCACTTTTAACTCAAAGCTTTCACACCGTAAACCTTCTTTATCGTCCAGCATCAAAAAGCATCGTTAAAAAGAATTGAAACTGGTTACCATCATATTCCAAAGACATTCCTCGTACGTTCCCGTTCTGCGCCACAGGAACACGGTTTTTACGCGTTACCGGCGCGCTTTCTGCAAATTATATTCGTCTGAATGGCGGCCGACTCCGTGCCACGAGGCGTGGGCGGAGCCAGGCGATTTTAAAGAACTGCCTGTACGCATTAATTAAACGAAGCCAAGATGCTCGTTCCCGATGCACGATGACTCCATACAAGGTGGCCGGTCTTAATTTGGCATTGGCGAAATAGTAACGCCGGTGCTGCTTAACGCTTCCATTGTCCTGTCCACCGGGACGTAGCCTGCCCGATAATTAATTAACTGTATTTCATCGAACGCTTCCATTTACGCGTTCCAGCTTTAGCTCTGTTGACTATCCATCCTGCAGCAGAGCGTAGAATTATCATCGCGTTAATCGTGAAACGCGTGCTTCCTTTTAAGCGTCTCGTTTGAAATCGACTGCTTATTATAAGAGCACTGTGTTGTTCTTGTTAGGGGTTGTGAACGAAGGTTTCTGATTTATCGAGGCATTTTATGGGCTGCGAGATTTTCTCCTTTTGGTTATGGTTCGAGGGAGATAGGGTGTGGTTCTTTATTTATGAATAGTTGGGATCTGTATCTTTTCTTGGAATGTTCTATAAGATCTTGATAGCAGTCAATTTTATTTTATGTCTGTAATAGTTTTTGTTTTTTTTTTTTATTTTATCGGGATTGGATGCTGACTCGACGCTTCCGTGTTGAACGCAGAATTTTCAGTGTCCGAAGCTTCCAATTATTTTTCTAATAATTTTTTTTTATTTTATCGGGATTGGATACTGATTAGACGCTTCCGCGTTGAATACAGAATTTTCAGTGTTCGTCTCCAATTGTTTCTCCAATAATTAAATTAAAACCCACGAACCCTCATCCTGTTTCTTCCAAGAATCCATTTACCAGTCCAACCTTCAAGAACTCTTCTTAAGTCATCCTCCAACGTCAACGTTTCAAACCCTCTCCGACACAATCCACGAGCCACGGAATTCTCTCTTATTTCCCTAACAACTCAATTACAACCCGTGAATCGTCAACCTACATCCTCGAGGAACCCCTCTACCAAACCAACCGACCAAAAAGACCCTTTCGAACAAGATCTTACGCAAGACATCTTCCTTACCAAGCCTTCCACATTGACGCACAACGGCTCGATAATTCCGGCCGATTAAGATGCACCATGTCGCGGCGTGCTCGCGCAATTCACGTAATTCGCGCAATTAACCCCTTAAAGCCGCATTCCCGACCGTTCGTCGGCATCCGGTGTGTCGTTCGTTCATCGTGGTTTCACCCAGGAACGAGTTCATGAATGAACCCGACCACGGTTCGATAAAAAGTCCGCTTCCCTCTTTTTTCTCTTCTTTTCTCTCTCTGTCTTTCTCTTTCTCTTCGTTTCTCTCTCTCTCTCTCTCTTTCTACTGTCCGGCGAGAGGCTGCACGTAGAAACTGGTATCGGCACAATGCAGTCGGAATACGCTATCGGATTCCCTCTATCCGGTCGCTATTTCAGCCTGTGCTCGTGACAGGACAAGAAACAGACGCCACCGGAAATCATCATTCTCCCCGGGTAGGTTTAATCGAAGGGAAAACCGGAATACGCCGCGGGCTGACTGACAACAAGAGCAACCTGTCCGCGGTCGCTCGGGCCAGGATTCCGCGTCGGCTATTTTTCTCGAGCCCGACCAAGACGACGCCGTTCGATTCCCTTTTCCTCGGTCCGACTTCTCTTCTTCTTCTGCTCCGGCGCTGATTAATTAGACGCATTGTTGCGGTAGACGAGCGTTCTTCTGGCTGGTGTAAATGTGGCGCCGTTGCCGAGTGGATAATGGCGGGGAATGGAGGTTTTAGTGGAAACGGTTGTTGTGGAACGATCAAAGGTTGGTGATGGAAGGTTTGTTCGTTTCTTTTTGTTCGTTCGTTGGTCGAGTTGACTTCTCGGTTTGGTTTGTTCGATTAACGTGGTTGGACGGTTCAGCTTTGTCGAATCGTTTCAGGTAGGATTTCACGCGACTGGTAGATGTTGAATCTGAAAGTAGACCTGAAAAATTGTTTCTTAATTTTAAACGTTTTTTTCCCGACATTTGTTTGACTGGTACATTTCGATTCTGAAAATAGACTTGAATAATTGTTTTTCAATTTTTAACGTTTCTTCCCGACAATGTAATTGGAATTTTAAGAAACTAGTTTCGTTGATTAAAAATGAATTCTGGGAATGTATTCGTTTATGTTGAGTGAAATGATTTACAAATGTTAATAACTTGACGCGAGTCTAAATCTCAGTCTAATCTCAATATTTGTACGCACCCTAAATCTCGAGTAATATGATAATAACGACACAGATATAATTAATTACATTATTCGAAAGGGTGTCTCTACATACAAACTTTTCCCAATTTTTCCACTTGCGTTTCATCCACGAAAGTAATTTAAAAAATAAAGGCACTCGTAACGTGCCATGGCTCTTGTTCCAAATATAAATAAACCAGAAACACTGCATAAATTTGTACATTTGGTGCGTAAAAATAAAACTGTCCTTACTTTTTCAATTACCTTTTGTATATCGATACGATTCACGCCATTGATCACGAGATCAAGTGTACCGTAATATCCGGAGAACGCGCGCGTCCCTAAGTTTTACAGCGACGCGACTATATCGTGGCCGGCACGTACACCAGCTGGTCCAACTTCTTGTCCAGCGTCGACAGCTGCAACGAAAACGAAAAATCTGAATCGGAATCAGCGGGAGCAAGAACCCTCGATCTCTGGAGGGGATGTCCGTGGCCGCGGGACCATTCGTGGGCCAAATGGAGAAAAGAACAGCGGGAGAGGTAGGGAAGGGTGAGAGTACGCCGATGGAACCGGATGTGACGAAATGCTTCTGGCGCGAAGAAGTTTTAGCCCTTCGTTTCCGAACGCTTTTCTTCCAATCGAAATCTTTTCGCGTGATGGATCGAACCGATCGATCGTGGAAGAAATTTTGTCTCTCGAGTGATTTTAGAACATTGTTAGGGTGTAACGTGATCGATGATAGTTATAAGTTTCGCAGCTGGTTGAAGTTTAAAGGTTAATTTTTAGGATACGTGGGTTTTGTTGGATTTGAGTAGAATGGAGCTTCGCGTAGATATGGGATAAGCTTTTTCGTAGAAAAGAGTTGAGAAATAAAAATGTTGTGTATTTTATTTTTATTATTCCGCGTTGTATAATTTATCACAGATGATATTCTATGGTTACCACTTGTGTCTTTAATTTAATTTTTTTCTTTTTTTTTTTCTTTTTTTCTTTTTTGTTGGATTGTTGGATTTTTAACACGTTCGAATTTTTATTTAAAGTATAATCTAGAATATATTATATATAGAAGATATATATAGAAATTAATGTTATATAGAGTTATATTAGAGATATATAGAATATAGAGTTTCACAAAGTTGGAAGTTGAGACTAAAAATCTAGTTATCGTTTTAATATTTATGGTTAAATATTATTTTAGATATCCAACATTTTTTTTTCGTTCACAATTTATAAATAAATTCTGCGAGACATTCTACTTTATCTTCAGATGGGCATTGTCACGATCGTGCACGATAGATTTTTTTGCCATAGGTGGCAACAGCTATGCAATCTTCGCCGTTTTCGTGTCACTTCCAACCTTATCGATTCAGCAGAAGATAAGGTTGCAACGCAAGTAGCAGTCGCGATTAAAAACTAAATATAATTACGGATGTATACGTACACTGACCAGATATAAGAATGGACACTGTGACTGTCATATCGACTTACAATTTCGATATTAATTTTAGCGTC
>SMSQ01026013.1:0-10228 GCA_019453375.1 Ctenoplectra terminalis
TACAAATTGAAGCTACAGACAATATTAAAATTAAACTTTATTAAAAATACAATGTGTCTCTATAGTATTTGAATTAATAATTTGCATCTGTATAACGTTTGAACTTGATAACTCGTATAAACGAAAAACTGAAGCAGAAAATTTTGATTTTAAAGGTCAGTGTGATACGCTATCACGGTGTCTAATAAAATGAATGATATACGTTACTCACGCGAGATAATCGATAACAATGTTTTTGACGCATAACCAGTCACAGATTTTTGTAACAAAATTAAAATGACTGGCGTTGTTTCGAACAAAAATAAAGCGGAACACGACAAATCGTAGGACATGGTGTACATAATTTATAATAGTAATTTAGTGTCGTAAAGTAGCACGTAGTAAACGGTCATTATGAAGTACACGTATATCTAATACGGTTAACTAAAACTCGATATTCTCTTCCATGAAAACCAACGCCTGGCTATTAACTTGAATGAACCCGATCGTGTTCCCAGTGCTTCTCAATCTTTCAAACAAATTCTCAACTAAACCTACAATCTATATCAAAGATATAAAAAATAACTGGTTCAATATCAATTAAATTTCGAGCGTTTATAATTTATTCAAAAATTAAAAAAATATTTATAATTAAAAAATATTCAAAAAAAAGAGGCACTCCTAAACAAAAAAGGAAAAAAAGAATATTCAAGTAATCGAAGAAAAGAAGAAAAAATTTGTACTTCCTTTCAATTCGGATTTCTGAATAAAATAAAAAATTCAAAACTTATAAAATAAACTTTACTGCTTTTTATATTTTAAACGTTCCTAAAAAACAGCTGTTTAATTTAACTCTCTATAGCCCGAATTCTGTCTGCTTATTGGAGAAAAAATTACGATTAATTACAGTTTATCACTCTGATTTGAAAATGTTTTAACTAATAATTACGATGGATCATGGTGTCGCTACAGTAATACAGTAATCAAATTTAATAGTGCAGTGATAACTAAACAAAATTAATTTTTTAAAATATAGATACCTCAGTTTGCAACTTTTAAGTCACACGGTCCCATAGAGGGTTAAATACTACAAGCAAATATGAACAAATTAACCCTCTATAGCCTGAATTTTGTTTGCTTATTGTAGAAAAAATTACGATTCATTACAGTTTATCACTTTGATTTAAAAATGTTTTAAATCTGTCAAAAAGTATGGTTGGATAAAAAAATGTCCAGGTTGTAACATATTTAATAAATAATTTTACAAAGCACGATATAAAATTAATGCCCTACGATACTCCGAAACGTTAGTGAATTCCCTCAGTGTTTATTTTCGAAAGATACAATATTTCCTACGATCGATATGATTTTATGAAGAATAAAGAATTTTTAGTATACAAAAATTTTAGAAAGAAGTTTTAAGAACCAATTTTAGTTTACCTACAGAAAATGTTTCTATTCCTGTAAAAATCTTCACCGTTGCCTTGTTTCATGGAAGATCGCACAGGACAGTTTGAGAGACACTATACTATTTCAGAGAAGGCACGACTGTAGTAAAGCCGAGGCTACACGTAATGTGCGTAAACGTAGCTGTGTTTCAGTCTGTGGTAAAAATCGGAGCTCGACGTTGCTCCTTCACGATTCACGATCAGTCTTCAGCATCTAGTCTTTACCGAACTGTCGTTTTGTGAACACCTACGTTTGATTAACTCAGCCGTCAGATCTGAACAGTAAGTCCGTCTTCAATCGCCATAACAAAAACGGAAAAAAGTGGGTCGAGTTGAGTTTTATAAAATATTTCTTAAGAAGTTGAAGCTGAGTTGAGAAAAATATTACTTAGTTTAACACTAAACCTACCGACGATTAAACTATACCTATTTGCATCAAAGAAATTGCAATAATAGATACTTGGAAAAATATACAATGCTCCTGAAACAAATCTTTAACTATATATTTTACAGAAAATCACAAAAAAATAATCAGAAGTGCTCCGTTAATAATTTGTAAAATTTGAGTTAGAAATTAGGAATCGGTCATAAGACCGCTTTGGTAGCTTTAGTGTTAATGAATTTAACGTTTACCAGTAAAAATTGTGAGAGAACGTAAGTATTTGTAAAAAAGTAAAAGTTAAAAGAAAAGTTTTTGAACTCCTTTCTAAATTCTTTGCAACAAACTTGTGGTATCGTATTTAAATATAATTTATTGAGAACTGAATTTTGTTCAATGTCAAGTTGGGTGAACAATTCTGTTCGATGAATAATGTAAACTTGACCCACTTTTATCACGAGCTTTTTAAATCGTTTTGATTTATCGCAAGTTGTGATTAGTGTTAAGGTGAACTATAATTTTTTTACAATTTCTGATACGTGATTGAGTTTCTTTAGCACGTATCAGCTTGAAAAATAGACTTTTTATCGATTCATTATTGCTTTCTGTATTTTAAACGTTTGAGAGAAACAGGTATTTAATTTAACTGTGTCATAAATTGTGGTTTAATCAAAAAAACTTCAAATTAAAATTATTTATATTTTAGATGAAAAATTTGCAATTTTATTTAAGATAACGATAACCGGATATTTATTTAAAATTAAATTAAATTCATATCTAATTTACTAAATTTCATTTCATTCTTTTTCTTTGTTAACAATTAATATTTTAGAAGAAATTTTAATATCTTCGCACACGATACGTACGAAGAGCATCGGTAAAAATAATTGGCGAGGTTAAAAAAAAGGTTCACAAGTTTGCGAGATTAAATTTTATCGGTGTCCGATTAAACTTATTTCAAGCATGGCAGTACCAACGACATTTTCAAACGTCAACAGATAACACTTCAATTTCTCATAAATGGAATAAGAACCGGCAAAAGAGAAGCGTGCGCTTCTAATCGGACTGATTTACATTCATGTGCAAATTAATCCTAATTATTCTGATACCTCCTCTTTCAAGGCCAGCAAAAAGTAAACGATTCGAGATTACGCATCGCTTAAAATTCGTAAAATTCTTTATAAATACTTTGAAAAATATTTTTATAAAGATTGTAAAAAGCACTTTTAATAAATATTCCAAAAAGCACTTTTAATAAATATTGCAAGAAATATTTTAATAAATATTCCAAAAAACACTTTTAATAAATATTCCAAAAAGCACTTTTAATAAATATTGCAAGAAGTATTTTTAATAAATATTGCAAGAATTACTTTTAATAAATATTACAAGAAACACTTTTAATAAATATTCCAAAAAACACTTTTAATAAATATTGCAAGAATTACTTTTAATAAATATTGCAAACAGCACTTTTAATAAATATTGCAAACAGAACTTTTAATAAATATTCCAAAAAACACTTTTAATAAATTTTCAAAAAAGCACTTTTAATAAATATTGCAAAAAGTACTTTTAATAAATATTCCAAAAAGCACTTTTAAAATTAAATTGTCCGTTTCAAACTATAATGATAATAATTAATTTATTTACGTAATTATTATACTTTTGAATTATTTCTATTGCATAAACTGTGTCTCTCTTAGATACAGAAATATTACAAATTGAAATGAAAGATAAGAACTTTGAATGAATCAAAACAAAAAAATAGTACGTGAAAAAATTCAGTCAAGGTTTTCAGGCTAATGACTGTACGAGTGAAAGTACAACTTTCTTTTCTGCACTGAATTTTGCACGCAACATGCCTCTGTACGATTTTTAATTTTCTGTTCCAGTTGTTCTCTTCAACTGAAACAAATTTTATAAAATGAATTGTTTAGAAATGTTGCGTACGTTCACTCTTACAATCTCAATTTTTCTATTTTGGTAGGCGGGGTTACCGAGAACAGCAATTAAGCGTTTTATAAACTAAGATTTCAGAGAAATTACGTGCCTGGCTACGTAAACTATCGAATATCTTTTTTTAAACATGTCCTCGATGACTATTTAAAGACGTTCAATAATAAAAGTGAAGTTAAAACTTGAAATTTACATTGAACTTTTAAAAAATACATAAACATTGTTTTCCAGAAATATGACTCATAATATCAGTTCTAAATTTGGAGTATTAAAGTCGCTTTTTTTTAATTGAAACTACTTACTACGGCAATGACTAAATTTTTAGAAGAAACACACTTTTCTGCAATGTTATTCGTTTAACGCTAGATTTACGGGCATCGATTGGATCATTTTGATGGGTACGTCGAAATATAAATTTTTGTAACATTATTAGATCAGTTTATTTGAAATTAATAGATTTCTATAATCAGAGATTTATTTAGTACATTTTTCTATACAAATTTTATTTTGAATTTACATTTTCCGCACGCATTATTGTTAAACTTAAGTACAAAATCTGAACTGCGTCAAATTGACGGATTCCGTAAATCTAGTGTTAATGGCGTTATAAAGATTCGAGTCTGGTGTTGACATCTCTGCCAGGTTTCTTTCCGTCCATCTTTGGAACTGCACGATCACCGTAAATGATCGCGCGTTCCACTGACCCAACTATTTACGTGCAACTGTATGAAAACAATTATTTTCAAATATATTCCAGTGAAACTTCAATCTTGAAAAAATTGTAACACGTTTATATCCATCTCTTATAATCAGACTGCGGATTTTTATACATTTTTAAGAAATCTGAAGGTACAAAATTGCACAGAATCCATGTAATATGAAAAAATATACAAAATATACAAATTATAGTAATTTTTATAATACTTGGCAGATAAAATAATTTTCCACCAAAAATTCTCTTCTTTAAAAATTCTCTGTCTTGTGTATTATTATATTTCCAAAAGATGAACTTGCATAAAAATTTACAGTCTACTTATAATTAGTATCAGTAATTTTGTAAATCAATTTTCTCGCTAATTTTTAGAACGTTCGGATGAAAATTTTCAGAGATACGTTAATGAAATCTATTAACCCTTTGGCTTACGATTTCTTCAAACTTCATACGCATTAGCAATAGCTATTCACCGCTTTGACGCTCTGTTAAACACAAAGCTAATTTTCAATCTTGTTTTCTTTTTCAAAATTTCTAAATATAAGTTTTTATAAATTTATATAAATTTTTTTTAGATTATTTTAAATTTAAGTTACAGTTAAAATTAAAACTGAACTTTATCATAAATATCGTGCATTTTTATTGTGTTTTAGCCAGAATCAGCGTCACGAGTGTGACTCGTAGTTACGTTGAATTTGAAATTACATTGAATTTTTAAGTTTGCTACTCCATTTATACGAATAAAGTGAGTCACAATAAGTACCGTGAGTAATTGCTGTCTATCTGCGTCCTAGAAACTTATCAGACAATATTAGCTAATGTGCAATGCAAATCTTTTCTTTTTTATCCGAGTGAGTTATAAAAAAAATTCCTGCATGATTCACGAAAGATGAACGAGCGAAGCATTTTGTCCCTCGTAAGTAAACATCGCGCTATTAGAGATACGGATTGATTGATTAACACTGTGGAAAATTAATATGATATGTACAAACATTGCTAATGGTTTATTAAGATTATTATACGCTCATGTGTACGTGACCGATCAAAAGTTCCGTTTTATTCCAAGAAACATTTCGATGGCCTCAAATTGTATTTCACTTGTTTGTTTCGTTCACGTCTGAAATTGATTTTAATCGTTCGAGAATTTACAGATAATTATTGTCAGTGGCTTATGTGCGAGCAGCGGTTAATAAATTTGTTAATTAGAAATATAAGAAGTTGCGATAATCGAGTAATATTGCAACTTGAATTTGAGTAACGAGTGTGTAAGCAATTTATTTATATACGGTTATTATTTCGATTATAGCTTTTTTATCGATATTTGTTGATAATACTATTACGATTAACTTGAAGTTCTGTTCTTGTAAACGTTGATGCAAACGTCACGTATATTTTGCTTAGGAAAGCTGCGGAAGATAAACTTGCAATTATTTTGAACGGTGCGTTAATAATTCAAAGGTAACCTTTATATTGCGAAATAAAAGATTCTAGGCTATAAATATACTCTCTAGGTCCTTCGAGACTTTATATCGTAACTAAAAACTGTACTGAATTATTTATTCAAATCATTAAACGATTCATTCTGTTTGCAGATAAATCAAGATGTCGTTGAACAAAGTCACTATCATCAAACTGTTGGAATTGGTAAGTAAATTGGTGATTTCCAAATTTTAATAAAATTAAATAAGAAATCCTAGGAATATTCGTGCGCCAAAGTAAAAAATCATATTAAATATTCGAATTATTAATTATTATTAACATAATAGTAAATTTGAAACATAATTCGATCAGAGGAAATATCGTTTTAGTATTATTAAGCTGAAATCTGTGATAGAGTTGCAGAACAATTATTGATAACCTATTTTAATGATATATAAATGGTATATAAAAATGTGTAAAATTACTAAAGATAATTCCAATATTACTTTTATTAATATTAATTAATATTATTAATATTTATTATTAATATCAATATTATTATTAATATTATTATTAATATTTATTATTAATATTATTGTCAATATTATTATTAATATTATTATTAATATTTATTATTCATATTATTGTCAATATTATTATTAATATTATTATTAATATTTATTATTCACATTATTGTCAATATTATTATTAATAATATATAATATTAATAATATATTCCATTATTAATATTTATTAATATTAATATTACTTTTATTACTTAAAATCGACAGAACTTTTGCTCTCATCTAATAAAGTCTTCGGTACGTTTAGCGTTGAATATTATTTACATGACTCATTGCTATGCCATGAATCAACTATTCTTATCGTCAATACGTTATCTTCATTCACACTCTCTATGTCTACAGCAAATTTATTTTCGTTCCAAGCTTTCTTAGCACGATCGATAGTTTCGCGTCATTCATTTTACGCTTCGCGGCTTTCGTTTCACGCTTTTCTCTAATCCCTTTAAATCAGCGACGAGCGTTGAAACCTCGCAAATAAAGTGGACAAGTTAGACACACGTGTCTTTGATCTACAAGAACGGAGAATAACATGATAGCTAGCGATGACCGCGCGCGAGATTCTCTTTTTGTTATGGTCGTTCCTCGTGCCGGAAGTCAATCATTATCCGAATGTCCGTTAGAATTCCTAAAGCATGCACGCGATGCCTCGTGTTAACTTTTCTTTCGATTTCAACAATTAAGTTTACTTCAACTTACTTAATGTTCGTTCACGATTGTTATTCTGTTCTTCTATTACGTGACTGCGGATTTTTATACAAATTCATATCTTTGTGAATATAATAAAAAAGTAAAGAAAAAGAAAAGAAAAAGAAAAAGAGAAGAAAAAGTAAAGAAAAAGTAAAGAAAAAGTAAAGAAAAAGAAAAGAAAGAAAAATAGAAACTAGCTAAGCAGTTGTTTTATTTACTTTGTAACCAGTACTGTATTTTAGGTTTGTTTATATCTTTTTGCTTATTATATTAATTCTATGTATTCTTTTTTCCTTCAAATTTTTCATAAATGCATAAAAATCCGCACTCTACTTGTTACATTTTTTTTTCAATATTTTAGCTGGTAGAGAAAGTTGTTCATAATATTTAAAAATCATCAACATCGATTCCTTTCGTAAATAATTATTAAGGATTTTTACGAAGATATTAAATATCAAATTTTCACCATTTAACACCAGAACTACCGGCGATTAAAGTAGTTATTTGTACCAAAGAAATCAAAATGATAGGTATTTGAAAAAACACCTATAATAAGGGTAACAATTGTTTGTACATATTTTTTTACTAAAAATTGCGGAAAATCCGCAAAAATTAATTATTGTAAATTTCTGAAATTTCTGTAAGAAATTATGAACAAGTCATTTTGATTGGTTCGGTAGGTCTCGTGTTAAACACCAGAAAAGAATTATTAGCGAGAATTAAATTGAATTAAATTAAACTAAATTGAAAATTAGCAACCGTTGTCACAAAGAAATGCAAAATGATTTTACTCTTGACTATGGCATACCTCATTCCGTTAGAGTTATCTGTTGTTTCTAATTACACTCTGAAGCAAACCCAAGTGTCGAATTTGTATACTTCATCGCTTTAACTCTTTGCGGCACAGGATTTCAGATAATAAAATAGACCCATGTTGCATAGAAATTTGATTGCGTTTTAAATGAAATAAAATTGGTATATTTTTACTAATAAAAGAATCACATAATGTAAAAATATAAATACAAAAAATAATTTAATTGAATCTGTTGTTATAGGGGGGACTCAAATAGTCCCACCGTGCCACATGAATTTATGAATGGTATTTATTAAAGCAAATCCTTTTCCCTAAGTCGCGGTGGGATTAAAAATGTCTCACCATGCATTAAAAGATGCATCAAAAAGGTGGGACACTTTAAATCCCAGCATGCCTCAAAGAGTTAACGCATACGACGATTCCAGTGTCGATAATCGCGAAATAAAATAAAAAATTAATGACGTATGCGATTGTTTTCATTCGTGAAATATCTGTTATGGCATTTATGAAGAGACATTGTACGATTTATAGCGTTTTATAAATTTATTTTAAGACAGATGTGTGAAAATCTCAATGGCGCATTAACAGTGTGTTAAAATCATTAGACTAAAAAATTAATTGAGAAGATACGCATCGAAAGTAAAATGTTACGACAATGTTTACTTGGAAATATTATTACATTATCAGAACGAATATAAAAAGAATCGTGTTATTGTAAAACATAACCGGTTTACGATTTTACTATCGAAACGTATTGAATATGCTAATTCACCGTGTATTTACTTTTGCGAATCGCAATGGAAGTTTTTAGCAAACTTTTTACCGCTCGTATTAATAATATTCTCGATCTTCCTGGTTAAACCAAGAAAATAATTCTAGTACTAAAAATTCTCCAACCATTATATTATAAAATAAACTGAGCGGCCAATAAATAATCAGAACCTCTGCAATGAAAACAAATTTGTTCCGTTACCGATAAATTTAGAAAAACTGATCTTTTTTCCAGAACAGTAAAGTAAGTAAGAAAAGTCAAAGAGAAACGCATTTTTGATTTTGGAAGGTTGTGATTTTATTAGTTTTTCAATTTTTGCACTGGATTTGGGTTCATCTTCACATTAATTTTATCAATTTTACAACTATCTTTGTTTAATTTTTTCTTTTTTTTCGTGAAATACATGCACGTACGCCCTATTCTGTAGCACAGCAATTTTTATATTTCTATTTATAAGCGATGTGCTATAATTCATTATACAAAACACCTAAATTCTGTTACCTATATTTATCCCGTATCAGCAAAAACTGTATCAATTTTTATACCAAGAAACATATATCAATTTATAATACTTGCAATCTTGTCTGCTATTTTAGTGATCCAAAATGAAACAAAATTAATTAAAACTCTCCAAGAATATGCAAATAAAATACTGTTCTATAAATAAAAATATGATTGGATACCAGAAACTTTAATAAATATGCCAATAAAATTCCATATTACTATTCCTTTTCGTTTCTTTTCAAAAAAACAAAAATTCACATAGAATACTTATTTTTTTTTATCATCAAGACCAGAATCTTTCTTTAATTCGTTTCGAATCGATAAAAATGGACCATATTACTATTTCCTTTCATTTCTTCTTAAAAAAAAAAAAAAAAATTCACAAAGAATAATTATTTTTTTTTTTTTTTATCATCGAGACCAGAATCTTTCTTTAATTCGTTTCGAATAGACCATATTACTATTCCTTTTCGTTTCTTCTTAAAAAAAAAAATTCACATAGAATGCTTATTTTTTTTATCATCAAGACCAGAATCTTTCTTTAATTCGTTTCGAATCGATAAAAATGGACCATATTGCAATTCTGTTTCATTTCTTCTTAAAAAAAAAACAAAAATTCGCACAGAATGCTTATTTTTTATCATCAAGACCAGAATCTTTCTTTAATTCGTTTCGAATCGATAAAAATGGACCATATTGCAATTCTGTTTCATTTCTTCTTAAAAAAAAAACAAAAATTCGCACAGAATGCTTATTTTTTATCATCAAGACCAGAATCTTTCTTTAATTCGTTTCGAATAGACCATATTACTATTCCTTTTCGTTTCTTCTTAAAAAAAAAAAAAAATTCGCACAGAATGCTTATTTTTTATCATCAAGACCAGAATTTTTTTTTAATTCGTTTTGAATCAATAAAAATAGACCATATTACTATTCCTTTTTGTTTCTTCTTAAAAAAAAAAAAAAAAATT
>SMSQ01026014.1:0-30711 GCA_019453375.1 Ctenoplectra terminalis
TATATATATATTTTTTTTTTATTTGGTTGTCGCGACAATCGACGCCATCGCTGCTGGCCGCGAGTGATAAGGAAATAATTGCACGCACGCGACACTTTCCGCGATCCTTTCCGCTGATAGATGCTGGGTGTCCTGGAACCCGGGACCAGGGTCACGGTTCGCGCTGATCCGACAGCCTGTCCGCCTGGTTCCTGTCCCCGGAAGACTCGAGGAAGCGGGATCGGATCGGGTCCAAGGCGAGGAAGGGCAAGCTCGACGGGGTACGGCGAGTGTCTCGGGCTCCGAGTGCGTCAGGTTCGTCATCGAGCTGGAAACGCTGGGACAATTTCTCGGATCCACGAGTAAACCACGAGTAAATTGGATAGATCGCGCGTTGAATCGTCGGAGCGTTTCCACGATCCGGGGAAGTTTGATTCGGGTGGCGGAGGAGACGTCACGGGATCGAGCATCGAAGTTCCCGGCGAGGAATTGGTCGGACGCGTAGAAGAATCGCGGGCGAGGTAATTCGTGTCGCCGACAGTGTTCCGGGATCGTCCTCGGAAGGAATGTGAATGAAAATCGACGAGGAGAAGCCGCGGAGGACGTCGCTCGCCCGGAAGACCTCAAAATGGCGTGGGTTCCGGTGAGCTGAAAGTGCGAAACCTCTCGCTGAGATCTTTGCGGATTCGTCGCTCGAAGCGTGGACGCGTGTGTGCACAACCGAGGTGCCCGTGATGAACGCGGCTGGAACAGAATTCGTGCGACGAACAGAGTGCGCGGTTGACTTGGAGTAGCGTGAAATTTCGCGAATTAGCGGATCTTGAGGCGCGAGCTCTCGAGGATGAACCTGGGAATATTTATCGAATGGGACACGTGCAATTCCGGGCTGGCGCTGTTTGTGTGAAAAGGGACCAAGAGTGAGTTCTTCCGAGTTCTCCGGTATAAAAGCGACGAAGATCGGACGAAGTTGAAAAAATTTTTCGAAACGTAAGCGATTGATCTGAATCGTTGTCTGTAATTCGTGTGCCATTCAACGGACAGGAGAGGTCACCTAGAACTACGAATAGTGGTTTTTGTTTTATTTCTGTGACTCCAGTTTGTTTTCTTAAGCTTCGTCGGGAAGGAAGAGAGAAAAAAGGAACTGTATAAGTGTTGGTTCGAAACGTCGAGGTCGAAACTTTCGGTCGAATTGTATATAAAAAAAAAAGTAAGTACGGCCGGCGGTCGTACTTGGCACGAAGGCCTCAAGATTGCTCGAAAATCGTCGAGAGAGGTGCGCAGGGCAGGAAGAGCAATGGAAATCGGGGGTGCAGCGATGCAGAGGATGGCCACTGCCGGAGGGCCCGGGCCTCTCAGCCTTCAGGGCCCTCCAAGGTCAGTGAAAATCTCACCCGTTAACATACAGGACGAGCCCGGTGACCTTACTTCTCAAAGTACGTATACCAATTCACGTATTGCTAACTTTCGTTCGGTACGTTCGATTCTTGTGAATCTTTTATCCGAAAACGGTTTTTAATATTTTTTAAATGTTTTATTCATACGTGTGGTCAAGGTATCATTGGAAGTTTGCTAAGTTTGTTGGTTTGCTGATTGAAATAAAATTTAACTTATTTTTTAGTTACTTCCAAGGTATCATTGGAAATTTGTTAAGTTTGTTGGCTTATTGATTTAAACAAAATCTAACTTGATTTTTATTTACTTCCAAGGTATCATTGGAAGTTTTTTAAGATTGTTGGTTCACTGATTTAAACAAAATGTAACTCATTTTTTAGTTACTTCCAAGATATCATTGGAAGTTTGTTAAGTTTGTTGGTTCACTGATTTAAATAAAATTTAACTCATTTTTTATTTACTTCCAAGGTATCATTGGAAGTTTATTAAGGTTGTTGGTTTACTGATTTAAATAAAATTTAACTCATTTTTTAGTTACTTCCAAGGTATCATTGGAAGTTTGTTAAGTTTGTTGGTTCACTGATTTAAACAAAATGTAACTCATTTTTTAGTTACTTCCAAGATATCATTGGAAGTTAGCTAAGTTTGTTGGTTTACTGATTGAAATAAAATATAACTCATTTTTTTATTTCAACTGCTGGTTCTTGTATATTGTATATAGTTTTTATACTTTTATTGTATTGTTCGTTGACAATTGTTTTTCTATTTCTGTTTTTGATAAACAGTGGTGTAGATTGCAGTGATTTGTGGAACTGGTTCATGTTAGTATTCTATAATTTATGTTTCTTTGATAATCGTATGAACAAGTGGTTAGGAAATTTAAATAAATGCAACGAGTGAAATGGATAAGGAAGAGTTTTTCTAGTTCTGTTAAATTGTATGATTGAGTACTTGCTTTTTGTAATTGATTAAAACGTGTTTAGTTATTAATGAGGAATAAATATTATGTTCGTCGATGTATTTTGTTATTGAGATAATCTACTGTACAGTTTTCCAAAGAATAAGAAATGAGTATAAATATTTTAAATAATAAATTTCGCTTAGGAATTATTCCGAGTTACCGTGGCAATTTTTAGAAATCGAAATATTAAAATATTGTGCATAAAAATTCACAAGAATCCTACACCGACTTAAGATTATTATTATTGTGAACAGGACTATTAACATAACCTAAAAAATTTATATAAATTTGATTACTTATTTATATAACATAGGTTTGAGCAAAATTTAATTATATTCTAACACGAAATCGTATTTAAATTAAAAATGAACTGTATTATTTTAAGCAAATAATTATTACAGGAATATTCAACCCTCATACGTTCCTCGTGTTAGTTTTTTATTTGACAGAAAATGTCAACAAGTTGCTTCTCCGCTCGTAACTTCATATCTTAAACAAATATATGAAACTGCAACAAATAGAAGAACCTTCACCGGAGGAGTGTTTGAGGGTTAAATCAATTCTTTTAAAAGATTTCAAATAAAATTTCAAATTACAATCCACTCGAAGACGAATCGAGCGATCGACAAATCGAATTAACATTAACACATTGCCAACGTCAACTGGTCACATTTGTTTGAGCATTTTTAAACAGATAGGGTAAACCGAGGCGAATAGCATAAAAAAATGATAGTCAAAATTTAGAAAGTTAACTTTTTTTTACATTTAATATTTAATTTCCACACTAATAATAAAAAATTTTCTTAAACTTAGAAGTCTTTCTTTTGACTGAATTCTTATTTTGATTCGTCACGGTTTGCCCTATTTAAAATGGTTTTTGAAAAATTTATTGGAACGATTAGTTACNTATTTATCATTAATATTCAAATTACGTGTGTATTAATTACGAATTTATTTAATATTGNTCCATTCTATAATAAACGTTCATGAAAGTGGTTAGATTTGTTCGTTAGAGAAATTTTTTATGCTTGTTACTAATATCACTGTAAAATACACTTTTTTTCTCAAGATTTTTACAACAGAGAACGAAATTTATACTTTACGCAAATTTTTAATAAAAATTGAACAAAAAAGTTGGGATTAAACTACAGTAAAATATACTCAAATCACATAATAGTTTACTCGGTAGTAAATATATAAATGTGGATAGTAGGAAATTGTAGAATTTTTATTAGAATTTGTAGAATTTATATATTACTTTTTTATCAATTATAGAATAATTATTAGAATTCTGTGATAAAAAGCTGAACAAGGTTCTGAAATTTTTGCAAAAATAACAATCTTAATTTTCTTATTTCATCCTGCGTTTCGTGTATAACCTTTAACTTATTTTTAAAGTAACTATGAGAATGCTGAATCATGTTACGACGATAAAATGAGTAAGCAATTTTTTGGCATAATTTATAAAAATACAAAGAAAAGTTCAGGTATTAAGCAAGATTCTTAAACGTAGTATCAACTACATTTCTCAAAAATCTATACGTTTATGAACAATAAATATTTGCAGCTACTGTTAAAAATTTCTGTAACAAATTTCTTTTATTCTCAATTTCTGAGAAACTTTTCGTTATCTCTTTCGTTTAATAAATCTACAACGATTTATGCTTTCAAGAAAAGACAAAGATTCCAATTCGATCGTTTCAATAGTTTGTAACAGTAACATTAAACGAATATAATTTTTAATAATTAATCGAAAATGTGCAAAAATTTGAATAATCACGATTATCGTCTTTTACATTTTATGTCGCAATAATTGCACTGCAACGACTTTAACAATATTTATACTGTCTCTAGTATGTCGACAAAATTTAACAAAAGTTAACAAAATTCTAAATTATTTACAGGACGTTTAATACAATTTTTATATTTAATTATATATAATTTATATTTAATACAATTTAGACATTTAATAAAAAAAAACCTTCTGGTCTTGGATTAAAATCTTGTACTCCGTTTCTCTTTCAAACTTTTAATCGTTGTTTAAAAACAAACTGGCATATTGTCCTAATTCACAAACATGCTGTTCCATCATTCAAGAAATAAACTTATCCACACAAATATTATTTACACAATTAATTTCCCCAAGAATTGTTAATAAATTCATTCTATCTCTGCTACCAGCTTATATTCAATACTCTCTAAGCAGCAACAGGACAATTTAAAATTATTTTTCATAAAACAACTAACTTCTATAAGAAAATTAAAAACCACCAAATTATTTACCAAAATGAACCAAACTTCCTTGAAGAAATACGAAAGACGTTGCATTTTATAAAAATAATTCGCGTTTCACCAAGTTCCATCGCGTCTTATAAATATTTAAACAAAAGCTACCTATTTAAATACCTTTTCCGTAATTATATTTCTCTGTAAAAATTCCTATAAAAATTTCGTCAAAAATTATTCGCAACCTGTCCGTGTCCAATCATTCTCAACGCCTCTTCGTCGCGTTTATCAAACTACCAACTCAACGTCAAATAATTTAAAAAAAATAAAATAAAAACAACACTTCTATATCATTGTTTTTCGGGTCGTCGTTTTAGAAACACGACGATTCGCACGGAAAAATAGCGGTTAATAGCGTGCATAAAAATGGACGAAAAAACCGCGAATTCGGTGATTCGTCGTTAGATCGAATGAAATACAACGCAACGGCCGTCGGCTGAAATTTCGCGATCGCGCTTCACCGAGTGTTGTTCGGCATTCACTCAAGATCGATTAATTTTTATTTCGTGCGCGTCCATTTTCATATATTCCCCGGTTCGTGAATTTCGACGCTGGAATAATGATTTTGGACGCGAGACAAACTTTTTTTCGCACCGATAATTCCCTTCGCGACTTATCGAGTATCCGATGCATAGAAATCGCGTTATTCTCTGTTTAACGGTGGAAAAAATAATAGAAATTTAGAAGATTAAGCTTTTATTATAAATTCGTAATTAATAGGGTAAGTCAGGGATAGTTGGACCGCTTTTTGAAAAGAAGCTATGGTATTGTTGCTTTTTTTAATTTTTATTTTTTGGGGAAAATTAAAATATATATAAATCATACTTGATATATTAACCAGTTAACTGTGGCGATTTCTTTGCAAAGCGCGCACCAATGTGTGTCGCGATAATCAAGCGATGACGGGTATAGTTAGTTCTGAGGAAGTTATAAATCTAACTGAAATTATTTATCATTTTTATTCGTTTGTTTCATTTCGTCTTGACCTCTAAACATTTTAAAAATATTAAAATTTACGAGTATAATTTAGTTTTCGCCAAAATTACAATTTAAATATCAGATTGTAACAAAGTTTCACGGATATAGCCGTCGTGACACAAAATTTAGCCACGTCTCCATGACGGATATAGTCGTCGAATACTCTTAACTGGTTGAAATATTTATTTCTTTTTTTAATTACGAAATACAGTATTCGCAAATTTTTATTAATAGATAATTTCAATTTACAATGCGTTGATTTTGGAATAAAGAAAAATTTATGGTTATAGTTTAAATGGTTTCATTCGCAGGTTCGGATAGACGACTTTGAAAAATACTAAAAAATGTAGTTTACATAAAATATAATATAGTTGCATTTTTTTTAAATTTTCCACATAAATCATAAATGTTTTCATATTTAGAGCATCGATCATGAAACAACGTTTATATGTTACACATTTAAGTCGATCCTCGCTTGTAGAGGCTTCGAAATACTTTTTTTTAGTTTTAATTTCCAGTTTGCATGAAATTTGTACGGTTTTGGGACAATTGTCAGTGCGAGAATAATAATAAGACGATTTATTTGTTACCGGCCTGTCTCTATCCCCGATTTACAGTATATAATTTTCTATTTAATATTTATTACATTTAACTGTAATCGATCATAATTTTTGCTCCGATAAGTAGACAAAATTCGAGCTATAGAGGGTTAACCCCTTGGCTTACGATTTCTTCGATCTTGATACATATTAGCAATAGTTATTCACGACTTCGACACTCTGTCATTCATCTATAACCAATTTTTACTTTCGGAATTTTCGAATCGAAGCGAAAAACTGTGATCAATCGTAATTTTTGCTCCGATAAGTAGACAAAATTCGGGCTATAGAGGGTTAAACTCTTGGCTTATGATTTCTTCAATCTTCATACATATTAGCAATAATTATTCATGTGTTTGACACTCTGTCAAACGCAAAGTATCGAAATATTACACTAACTTTCAATATTGTAAATTTAAATTATAGTTAACCCTCTATGGGACCGTGTAACTTAAAAGTTAGAAACTGATGTATCTATATTTGAAAAAATTAATTTTCTTTAGTTATCGCTGTGCTATTAAATTTGATTACCGTGTTACTCTAGCGATACTACGATCCTTCCATAGCAATTATTAGTTTAAAAATTTTCAAATAAAAGTAAAGAACTGTAATCAATCTTAGTTTTTTCTCGAAGCAAACAAAATTCAGGCTATAGGGGGTTAAAATATATTTTTTAAATTTGTTATATGAGTTAATGTTAATGCACTGAATAATTTAAGTATATTCAGAATCATTTGTCCGGTACCGTGTGTTTAGAATGCAATTTATAAGAATGTATTCGATCGTAACTTTATTCCCTGATAAGTTTTGCAAGAAGTGCCGTCGTTGATGCGTTAACATTAACAATGAAACTACCAAAGCGGTCGAAATGACCGGCTTGTAATTTCTCATAGATTCTATAAATTCTATAAGATTGAAAAAAAGAATTCTATAATTCTATAAATTTATAACGATTCAGTTCGAGAAATTTTTCGCGACTTTCTCTGAAAAATATACCTAAAGATTTGGGCCGTTTATTTTGAAAGTGGTGCAAGTCCATTTTCTCTTGTTTCGAGAAATTTAATGGTTAGCATATCTGTTAATTAAAAAATTTAGGCAAATTATATGAAGTCTGGCAATGTTTCTACTGTTTCATCGATATTTAATTTGATTATATCAATTTGTTTTAGGCGAATTAGACTGTAATAATATATATTTATAGGCTGTAAATGGACTTACACCATTTTCAAATAAGACAACTGTAAAAATCGTTTAATTTCAATTTGGAAAAATCAAATATAACTTAAAATATACTTCATTTTAATCCAATTTTGTTTACAAATACGCTTGACAAGACATCAAATTTAATTTTAGACGCTAATTACATTGTCAAAATTACAAGATACCGATAGTGTTTACTTATGCTCCGCATGTGGCGGTGTTTCGAAATATCCATGATGCACCGGAGGTATATAGGGTAATAACTGCTTTGTGTCTTTATATTTTTCGCAAGTAATAGGCTTGGCATTTTGGTACAAAGGCGCCAGGGCGATTTTTTCAAATTTTAGCGGTCTTTCAGGACGCGTAGCTAATAAATTTATAGTTTTAAATTCTGCGTCCTTCATCGATGTTTTATATAAAATAGTATATGGTGCACTTTTGAGAAATCTCAACCAACATATTTGCAAACCAATTGACCTGTTCGCCATTAGTGTTTTTTTTTATCTGTTTTTTAATCGCATTTTGAAGATTTCTTGTTGAAACGAAATTCTCTCGTTTCATTTCACGTAAAATGAATTTGTCATGTTTTCTACATTGTGTTATTACATCATAATAATCCTGTGGTGTGTACAGAAAATTCTTTTTTCGCAATGCCATTTCTACCTCTGTCAATTGGACTTACACCACTTTCATAATCGATGATTATGAAATTTCATTTAACGATCGATTTTAAGTTGTACAAAACATGGGACTTTTTTAAGAAATTAAACACGGACTAGTTATACATAAAAAATTTACATTAAATTAAGCACGAATTACGTGATAGCTCATTTTTTTCAAAAATGGACTTACACCACTTTCAAAATAAACGGTCCATTCGTTCTCCTTGCGTTATATATTTTTCAGAACACCTGTCATTTTAATTTCTTTCGGTACAAATAGGTCTGCTTTAATCGTCGGTAGGTTTAGTGTTAGAATTCTAAAAGCGATCGAATCGCTATCGTATATTTTCTCCGGAATAAATGCATATTTTGCGTATCAATAAACATCCTCGGTGCAACGAAGGTAGACCGAGGCGAATCGGATCGTTTTCTTCCGATAGAAAAGATTAACAAATTTTTTTTTGCAACTTAAAAATGTTGCTTTCGACTGAATTCTTATTTCGATCCGATTCGCTCTGTGATCCGATTCGCCTCGGTCTATCCTACGTCGGCTTGTCTACGTTTTTTGTTATTCGCGATACTGGTCCTCAATTTGCTCGCTTTCAAAGGAATTCTCGACGGTTTTCGGGAGATAGTGACGCGAGGAACGCTTCAGTATTTGGCAAACAGATTGTAAAAGTTCGTCTTGTCGGTGGTTGGACTTTAAATAGCAACGTCAGTGGTCGCCTTCCAAGCCACAGGTTCGACACTTTTGGCAATTGTCTAGGAACCGTATGTTAAAACGAAGACGTGTTGGATAAAAAAGAAAAGAATAGAGAGATTCTTTAAATTTTAAGATTTCAAGCATTTTATCTGATCGGTGCGTATGAATTTATTTTTCTGAATTTTTAAGAAATACTAATATTGCAAGCGAACGGTTTCGCTCGTAAATTCTGGTGAGACCGATTTTAAAAAATACCAGAAAATGTAGCTTATATAAAATATAACACAAGAGAAAATTAGTTGAAATATTGCTTTTTTTTAAATTTTCCACATAAATCATAAATATTCTCGTATTTAGAGCATTTATCGTGAAACAACGTTCATAGTTTACACATTTATTCTGATCCTCGGTTGCGGAGGTTACGAAAAAGTTTTTTTTTTTTAGTTTCACAACCATAAGCTACATAGAGCGATCATTATACCTTAAACAATAGTAATCGCAATTTCTCGTATTTTGTATTTTGCATCTTGAAAAGGTAAAAATAGGAAACTTGGAATAAGTTACTTTTAAAAAATGATCTTCTTAACTGAAACTTTAAGTTAAGATCTATGTTTAGAATGCAAATTATTTTCAAAAGTACGTTGGCAAGAATTTATTCGATCGTAACTTTATTTTGTAAGTAAGATTTATAAAAGTAAGGTTGTTAATGTGTTAATACTGACCGATCTCTTTATATTTTAAACAAATGTAGCAAATTAATATAGTCAGAGAGAAATCAAACATTTTACAGTAAGCAATAAAATTTTAAATATAATTTATAATATATTGCGACAATTTTTGCGACAATTGTCAGTACGAGAATAATAATAAGCGTATTTGTTCCATTATTTCAATTCTATCCCGAACCTAATCCTATAATTTTATATTTTAAACAAATACGTTAAATTAATATAATTAAAGAGAAATCAAACATTTTAAGTGTTCAGAAAATTCTAAATATAATTTTTAATATATCGCGACGATCGTCAGTACGAAAATAATAATAAGCGTATTTATTCGTTTTATTTTGTGATACTAATACTAGCCTATCTCTTTGGATGGTCAAACTATCCTGAACCTAACCCTATAACTTTATATTTTAAACAAATCCGTCAAATTAATATAATCAGAAAGAAATCAAACATTTTACAGTAAGCAATAAAATTTTAAATATAATTTTTAATATATCGCGACGATCGTCAGTACGAAAATAATAATAAGCGTATTCATTCGTTTTATTTTGATCCTATCCCGAACCTAATCCTATAACTTTATATTTTAAACAAATCCGTCAAATTAATATAATCAGAAAGAAATCAAACATTTTACAGTAAGCAATAAAATTTTAAATATAATTTTTAATATATTGCCACAGTTGTCAGTATGAGAATAATAATAAGCGTATTTATTCGTTTTATTTTGATCCTATCCCGAACCTAACCCTATAACTTCATATTGTAAACAAATCCGTCAAATTAATATAATCAGAAAGAAATCAAACATTTTACAGTAAACAATAAAATTTTAAATATAATTTATAATATATTACGATAATTTTTATGCCAATCAACAGTATGAGAATAATAATAAGCGTATTTATTCGTCTTATTTTGAGATACTAATACCAGCCTATCTCTTTGAATTTCTATACCGAACCTAACCCTATAACTTTATATTTTAAACAAATGCGTCAAATTAATATAATACGAGAGAAATAAAAAATTTTACAGTATGCACAAAATTTTAAATACAATTTATAATATATTGCGACAATTTTTGCGGCAATCGTCAAGTACGAGAATAATAATAAGCTTATTTATTCGTTTTATTTTGAGATACTAATACTAGCCTGTCTCTATGAATGGTCAAACTATCCCAAACCTAACCCTATAACTTTATATTTTAACACTAGATTTACGGAACCCGTCAATTTGACGCAGTTCAAATTTCGAGCTCAAGTTTAACAATCATGCGTGAGAAAAATATAAACTCAAAATGATATTTATGTAGAAAAACGTACTAAATAAATCTCTGCTTATAGAAATTTATTAATTTGAAGTAAACCGAACTAATGATATTACAAAAAATTTGTATTTCAATGTATCCATCAAAATGATCCAATCAATGTCCGTAAACCTAGTGTTAAACAAATCCGTCAAATTAACACTTTAGACTCGGCTGGCGCCGCTATGGCGACACGCACAATTTTCTTCAGAGACTATATTTCTAATTAGATTCTATATCTTCATAAATTCAAACACTTCTTTTATCTTAAAATAAAAGTAAATCAACCAAACGAATAAGAAATCGTAAACATTTATAATACTCTTTCTTTTTCCAAAAGAACACTAAGTTTTCGCAATAGTCGCTTGAAACTTAAGAAAGTCTTCGAGTGCAAAGGGCTAATATAATCAGAAAGAAATAAAAAATTTTACAGTATCTAGAAATAAAGACATAAATTCTCACCCGAAGAACGTATGAGAGTTAACCCTCCCGTACCATTTTATTCTCGCGCGGAATACGAAACCGAAAATTGGCAAATTGAACAAACGGTGATGCATTATTAACGAAGATACCAGGAAACCTATTTTACTTCACGCGTTCAGTAAATTGTTTTTGTTAAACACGTAAAGCTATTACGCGAACATGATAGTCGTGTGAATTTGTAGAAAATAACAGGCAAGCAGATTTGCGTCGGTGCATATTTTATGCACGCCAACGTGGAAAACCGTTAATCGGATTGAACGATACCTGGCTCCGAATCGCTTCGAAATTTCCCGAAAATATTCTAATTGATGGATCCTCGCTGATCCAATATCGCGATATTATACACCGATAAATGGATCGTCGTTCAACGACAACGCATCTCGATAAAACGGATTGCCCGAAATCATTCTTACACGTCTTCGGTCGCTTTCTGGCTCCCGTTCAGAATGTATTTTGCTTTCTTTTGTTTATTTGTTGCAAGTGTGCTTCACTTTTAACCCTTGGCTCTCCATTGGCGCCGCTGTGGCGACACGTGTAATTTTCTTTAGATATTATATTCCGAATTAACCCTCTATAGCCGGAATTTTGTTTGCATATCGGGGAAAAAATTAGGATTGATTAGAGTTTCTCACTTCGATTTGAAAATTTTTGAATCAATAATTGCTATGGAGATTTTTTGTTACGAGTACAGTGATATAGTGATAAAATTTACTTACACAGTAATAAATAAACATAACCGAATTTTAAAAATACAGATACACGGGTATGGAACTTCAAAGTCACGCGACGCTACAGAGGGTTAAAGTTTTTTTTTTATTATTATTTTAAAATCTAGCAAATTAATCGGATAAATAGAAAATAAAAAATGTTTATAATTTTTTATATTCTTAATTTTCGCTATAGTTCTATGAAACTTAAGAAAGTTTAGGAGTGCAGCGGGTTTACCATTTTGTTATCTTACAGTCGATATATTAGTTTTGTGGGTTTTTCGAAAAATATCTTGAACCGATATATTGACATCTTATTTTTAATTTAATTTAAAGTTTTGCTTAAACTTTCACTACCAAAAGGAAATTATCTATCCTAAAGACGAAATTGGGTACTTATTTGAATTAACAATACATATTTAAATTTAAAAGAATTATTTATCATTAATATTCAAATTACGTGTGTATTAATTACGAATTCTATAAAAAGTTAACCTTCCAAATTTTTACTATCATTCTTTCACTATCAAAAGAAAATTATTCGATTCGCCTCAATCTATTCCAAAGGCGAAATTAGATACTTATTTAAATTAGCAATACTTATTTAAATTCAGAACAACTATTTCTTATTAATATTCAAACTAAATGGGTATTAATTAGGAATTTATAGTAAAAAATAAACCTTCCAAATTTCTACTATTATTCTTTCACTATCAAACAAAAAATGATCCGATTCACCTCGGTCTATCCTAAACGCAAAATTAGATACTTATTTAAATTTAACACAATTTTTCATTACTAATATTCAAATTAAATGTATATTAATTACAAATTTATAATAAACAGTAAACCTTCCAAATTTTTAATATCATTCTTTCATTATCAAAAGAAAATTATTCGATTCGCCTTGATCTATCCTAAACGCGAAATTAGATACTTATTTAAATTTAAAACAATTTTTTATTACTAATATTCAAATGAAGTGTGTATTAATTACGAATTTATTTAATATCAATTTTATTATTACGAAATATAATAATTATTAATTTATTATTAATTACGAATTCTATAAAAAGTTAACCTTCCAAATTTTTACTATTATTCTTTCACTATGAAGAGAAAATTATCCGCTTTGCCTCGATCTATCCTAAACGCGAAATTAGATATTTATTTAAATTTAAAACAATTTTGTATTGCTAATATTCAAATGAAGTGTGTATTAATTACGAATTTATTTAATATCAATTTTATTATTACGAAATATAATAATTATTAATTTATTATTAATTACGAATTCTATAAAAAGTTAACCTTCCAAATTTTTACTATTATTCTTTCACTATTAAAAGAAAATTATCCGCGTCGCCTCGATCTATCCTAAACGCGAAATTAGATACTTATTTAAATTTAAAACAATTTTTCACTACTAATATTCAAATCAAGTGTATATTAATCACAAATTTATAATAAAAAGTAAACCTTCAAAATTTTTACTATCATTCTTTCGCTATCAAACACAAAATGATCCCATTCGCCTCGGTCTACTATCGATAAACATTTCGGAACGCATTCTACCAAAGAATATTACTCCTTCCAGTTTAATAATCACAAAAAAAACACATGCCTCGTTTAAAAAAAAATTTATTTAAACAACCAATGATATCTGTTAGCGTTTCACTGCCAGTGGACGGCCGCCATACATGAATCCTCGAATCAGATAATTCGCTAACACGGTCTCTCATAGCCGCGGAATATTCAGTAGCGTACAGCGATTCGACGATAACTTTCTACTGTTTCAACGTTACATCGTGTTACGTCTGCTTGTTTAACACGTATTTTCCATGTTCAACCAACGATTATGGATTCTGCACGTCGATCGTAATTACTAAGCCGGAACGCTGACGTCCAGCCGTTTATCTCGCGTAATTATGGTGCCGTTGCATCGTTTATGAATAAGGCAACGATGCAAATCCTACTGCAGCTTGTTCGCGCCATTAGTACGGTGTTTGGGAAAAATGGTGGTGCGATGTGGAGCAAATTGTTTCTTCTTTGAGAAATACAGTGGATGCTCGAATTATTACATCCATGGGAATTATCTAATTTTCCTAATAAAATTATCAACCGTGCGAATCGAATCGAAAATTCTATATTTTACTTTTTTTTAATTTACTACATTTATATTACACTTTTTTATATTACAAATTTACTAACTATATTACATTTATATTACAAATTTAATTTACTACACGGATATTACACTTTGCGGTTTTACTTTGTTCCACTGTTTTCAGTTTTGGGATACGAAATTTATTCTTTTACATTACGTTACAATGTTAAAATTTTCTCACGTATTTTTTTATTAGGAATCGTCAAATAAAGATATTTAAGATTAGAACTACCAGAGTGGTGAAAATGATCCATTCCTAATTTTTTACACGAATTTTATAAATCAAGTACCGCGTCTTTGGGCAGATTTTCTCAGTTTTCTACAGTCTCAGTTGCGTTATATATTATTTTATACATTTTCCAGTTCGATTTCTTCGATAGGAATAAATATACTTTAATCGTGGGTAGTTCTAGACTTAAATACGAAAAATTAACGTTATTCTTGATCGTATGATTTTATCTTGACGCAAACACGGAAAATACATTCTTCGCGTTGATATTTTAACAATTTGAGCATCCAGCGTACATCTACTATTTTTTGAACATTGAAAGAATATTCTAGACAGAGTGCAGCATCTTTTGAGATAGGAATTACTATAATAGAGATAATGACCGGTAAATTTAAAAAAGAAAGGAACAATGCGATTGATATACCAATAATTATCTAAATTGCTTTTTAGAAAGACATGCGTGAATAAAAACAATATTAGAAAATTTGAAATGTATATATTATGAATTATATTATATTTAAATTATTTTATTATTTATTATATTTATGTAATAAAATTAATGTACAGTAATAGTTACATGGGGTTTCTTTTTATTATTATGAATTTTTATATATTTATTTCTATCTTTTATTGTTTTCTTTTTATTTCTTTCTATTATTGTGTCATTATATAATAAATAATAAAATAATGATTATTAGAATTAAATTATACTTATATAATAAAAGGAACCGAGTGAAGAAGAATAAAATGAAATTAAAAGTAACAAACCGTACATAATTGACACGATAATAAAAAGAAATAAAAAGAAAAGAATAAAAAGCAGGAATAAATATAAAATAAAATATTTATATATATATTTTATATTAAATATATTAATATTTATTATATATTTCATATAATATAATTTTATATTAAATATAAAATATATATCATAAAAATTCATAATAATAAAAAGAAACCCCACGTAACTATTACCGTGCATTAATTTATTTTCAATAAAGAATTATGTACGTAAACAACAAAACGTTATTTTAGACACCATTAAGTTATCAGCTGAAATCCAAGTGGAATGTTATTCCCTTTGACTGCGGAGCACTCTAGGTTTAAACGTTCTGCGTTGACGGAATATTTTTTCGCGTACCGCGTATTCTATCAATGTTCGTCTGATTATTCAACAAGCAACAATACAGATTTTTTATCTTTTAATAAAAATTTTTAATCCTTGAATAGTGCATACTTTATTTCAAACTATTCTCCAATAGCGACGATGATGCTAAAAATTCGTTAACCATCAATGTTCATTTAATTTTTACAATTATAAACATTTGAAGCACTCCGGTCACATATGACCACCGTGGCAGTCAACGTGTTAAATAATATCAGAGAAATATTCTCGAGCATATATTATTATTTACTTTAGTGCTGGACATAATTGTGAGCTGATTAAATATAATAAATATAATTATTTGGATTAATAAATTCTGAGAATAAAGTTTGCAAATATTTATCATGTAATCTATCTCTATCGTGGATACTATTAGCTTATGATCTGAGATTGCACAAGACTCGTAAGCGTGCTTGCAATTCAATTCGTTTAAATTTGAAGAGTTGGAATTATTTTTGAATATTCAGTGTTTATTTCTTTTTCGTTTATTATAAAAATAGTTCTGCTACAATTTAAGACTGTGAGCAATGAAAATATGTTTCATGACAAACATTTCCAAATTTCTATCTTTAATAGTTATTTATTGGTAAAAATTTTTTCCACCACTGTGTATTATCAACAAACACTACTATTTCACAAAAGAACAATAAGAATTTAAAGTAACTAAGTTCCCATTGAAGAATTCATCGATACAGCGCGAAATCATACAAGTTTCTCGAGTGTCCTGATAAACTGAGCACCCACTGTAAACCGATAATTTACAACGAAGACTTAGAAGGAAAATTAATTCGATAATGTGAAAGTGTGATTATTTTTTTTCGTTATAAAAATAATTCTACTATAATTCAAGACAGCAACAAAAATATGTTAGACGAGAAACATTTCCAAATTTCTATCTTTAATAGTTATTTATTGGTAAAAATAATATGTAACGAGCTCACAGTTTTGTCCAGCATTGTGTATCATTAACAAACACTACTATTTAATAAAAAAACAATAAGAATTTAAAGCAACTAAGTTCCCATTGAAGAATTCATCGATACAGCGCGAAATCGTACATTTATCTCAAGTGTCCCGATAAATTGAGTACCCTCTGTAAATCGAAAATTTACAACGAAGATTTGGAAGGAAAATTAATTCGATAATGTGAAAGTGTACGCAGATATGGCGGACAACGGTGTGCGAAGCGTACTGCAGATTTTGAGACAGTTGAAGTGTTTGGGTGGTCAGCTTTTCAAACATTTATCTTGGCTTTACTTTGAAAGGTGGAAGATAAGAAATGTCAGATAATGCGAGATTGACGTGTGACGCGGAGGAAAAGGTTGGTTAAGAAGCATTCGTTCCGTCTGTAGGATGATATTTCTCTGGCTTAGCATTAAAATTACCGAAATGATAAAAATGATCAACTCGTAGCTTTTAAAACAGATTTTATAAATTTATTATGGTGAATTTTAAACGGTTTTTCGCGGTGTTCCGTTGATATTATCGAGGATTAAATTATATCTATTTGTACCAAGGAAATCAAAATGAGTGCAGGACAAATATTTATCACGGAAAATCGCGGTAAAATTTCCTAAAATACGCTATAATAAATTTATAAAAATTTAATTGATACCATTTTAATAATTCTAATGTAAAACTCGTCCAAGAAGATAACCCTATTTATTGTTCGTCTTATTTTGCTATTTATCAGTTGATTTTAAAATAATTAAGGTTCTTTAAATCGTGTTAACGATTTGTTTAAGTATTTCTAAAGAAGGTACCTAACAAAATTTTTGAGGAATCCTATGATTGAAACGATTAATAAATAATTTGGAAATAAAATTCAGTTTCTCTTTAAAAGTGCTGTAGAACAAAATTCCCCAGAAAGAAATATAAAAGTCAAGTATTATTAATTATAAATAATCCGGTCGAAAATGCAATATACAATAAGTGCCACAGAAAAAAGAAATTGAGCTCCTTTAGCAAAAGCTATTAAAGTTATTAATAAAAATATAATTAACATTACATTTAACACTAAAACTACCGACAAAAGGTATATAAAAAAATACACAATAAAAAGGAAACGAACCTTCCCTATATTTTGAACATAATTGGAATTCTTTTGCACTTTATTTCTTTATTTTTCATTTCGTTACTTTTTTGGAATCAGCGTCTATTTCATAAAAAAATTTTTAAACCGTTTCCTCGTAAATTAACCCTCTATGGGACCGTGTGACTTAAAAATTACACACTGATTTATCCATATTTTAAAAAATTAATTTTCTTTAGTTATCATTGCACTATTAAATTTGATTACTGTATTACTGACGTATCTATATTTTAAAAAATTAATTTTATTTAGTTATCATTGCACTATTAAATTTGATTACTGTATTACTGACGTATCTATATTTTAAAAAATTAATTTTGTTTAGTTATCGCTACACTGTTAAATTTAATTATTGTATTACCGTAGCGACACCACGATCCATCTATAGTAATTATTATTTTTTATTATATTTTATTACATTACAGTTTGTTTATTGGAGAAAAAAATTACGATTGATTACAGTTTTTCACTTTGATTTGAAAATGTTTTAATAATTACTGTAGATGGATCGTGGTGTCGCTACGGTAACACAGTAATCAAATTTAATAGTGCAGTGATAGCTAAACAAAATTAATTTTTTAAAATATAGATACATCAGTAATACAGTAATCAAATTTAACAATGTAGTAATAGCTAACCAAAATTAATTTTTTAAAATATAGATACATCAGTAATACAGTAATCAAATTTAATAGTGCAGTAATAACTAAACAAAGTTAATTTTTTAAAATATAGATACATCAGTTCCATCCCATAATTTCCAAAGACATCGCACTATGATGATTAACAAAATACAAAATTTCTTCCGTTTAGCAGAAAAAAAAGGACATTTATAAAACAAATAAAAACAAGCACTTTCACAAGCAACAATAATTTTCTCCGTTCAAAATAAAACTTCTTTTCTTCAGTGCTAAAGAATCGCACGGAGTGCGAAGGGTTAATACACAATTTGACGCAAAAATAAAATTACCTAAACCATCATCTTCGTTGGAATTGAAATTTATAACACGCGTACCGATTTTCTTGACAATACTTGAAATATCGAGAGTTAAATGGAACACCTTGAATAATCGAGACGCGTACCGAATTGTTTCGACCGATCGCCGAAGTCGAGCAAGACAAAGGAGAGGAAAAGGAGATCGGGTGGATCGTTTGATTTCGAATAACTATTTAGAGCAGCCCCGAAGACCGCGGTCTTAGTTCGAATTCCTCGAATTCACTTCATTTGTTTCTACTTAACTGCCGAATAGCCGGCCGCCGAATCGGTCCGCACGGGTGCAATCAGAAATAAACTCAACCGAATTCGGTCTGTCACCTCGACCGATTCTAACAGCCACGATTTTCTAAATGCTGGAAAGCGACGGATCTATTTACACGCCGCTCTTTATCCGTTATAAATCTTTAAAGACGTTTCGTAATTGCGAGAACTATAGACCGATGGCTATTAGAATACCGTTTTCTGGATTCTGGAGCAGGAATCTTGGAGACCGTGTCGTGGAATGTTGAAAAGAAAAAAAGAAAAGAAAAGAAAGAAACGATGGTCTGATTTAAACGTAATCTCACGCGTGCTGCGAGTATTCGAAGAAGATAATTTAGGACTGTGGGAATTATAAAATGGTTATTGGATGACAGGGAAATCTACATACAGATTACGAATTTGAAATGTAAGAGAAATTGTGTTCGTTGAATTTTTCTGTTAGAGTTAATTGCGCCGATAGAAACCGGACGAACGATATAATTTGAATAGAAAGTATGCAGCTACATTTTATGACACGTTATTATTTTTTAGTATGTTTTTTTTAAACAACATGTATATATATATATGATATATGCGACCACGCGAATTTCAAGACGTCCGTAATGGTGCGAATCGCGAACTCGTTGTTTAATATTTTCTTTGGATTAAATTGTGTATTAGTTGAGCCTAGTGTTGCAATAAAGGATATAGAAAGATATTTATCTTTCTTATTGCTATAATATTTTATGTGTTTCAATTGCCAGATACAAAAAATATATCATTTCAGGTATCAAATTGAGCTTATTATTGGAATAAAATGATAAAGAATATAAAAGGAACATTAAAAGATATTTATTTTTCTTATTGCAATATTCTAAGCATTTCAACTGCCAGATAGAAAAAATATATCATTTTAGCTGTTCCAATTGAATTTATTATTGCAATAAAGTGAGAAAGAATATAAAAAGATATTAATTTTTCTTATTGCAATATTTTATGTGTTTCAATTTCCAAATATAAAAAATACATTATTTTAGGTATTCGAATTGAACTTATTATTGAAATAAATGGATAAAGAATATAAAAAGATATTAATTTTTTTATTGCAATATTCTATGCGTTTCAATTGCCAAATATAAAAAGTACATTATTTTAGGTATTCAAATTGAACTTATTATTGCAATAAAATGACAAAGAATGTAAAAAGATATTAATTTTTCTTATTACAATATTCTATGCGTTTCAATTACCAGATAATTTATTTTATGCTGCTTATTATACATCTGCTACAAACTTATATTATACAAAAAAAAGTTGTTTACCCACAGAACGGATAACTTCTCCTAGAACTGTTTAAAATTAAAATTCATAAGATTCTTCATAGAACAATCTACAATCCTGTAAAATCCTGCAAAATTCCAATAGCGACCAATTTTTGTAAGTTTTATGAGAAAGTATCCTTAAAATAAATTTCTAACACTTCTTCAATGCGATTCTATTTTTTTTATCTTAGTTCTGTTAGATTCTTGCATATCAACCCTACCGTTAACGATCAAGCCCCTATTCCTATATTTCTTCTAAGAATTTTTTATGTTCCCCAGAAAATATCGCAAAACCACTCTAGATTTTCATTTTTTAGATATTTTTACGTCGATAGATACTAACTTGTCCCGAAAGTTTCTTTCGTTATCTTCGCACAGCAACATCGTCTGCGTTTACACAAACATACAGCCTTATTTATTAAACGAGACATAGAAAAAAGTAATAATGCAAAACAGATTCGATGTAACATAATAATATAATATAATATATATTGTATAATAATATAAATATAGTATATATTGTATAATAATATAAATATAATATATATTGTATAATAATATAAATATAATATATATTGTATAATAATATAAATATAGTATATATTGTATAATAATATAAATACAATATATATTGCATAATAATGTAAATATAATATATATTGTATAATAATATAAATATAATATATATTGCATAATAATGTAAATATAATATATATTGCATAATAATGTAAATATAATATATATTGTAAAATAATATAAATATAATATATATTGTATAATAATACAAATATAATATATATTGTAAAATAAAAAATATTATGCATCCATTGCTTCTTAACACATTGAGAACCGATCACGAGATATCTCGTATTTCGCTTCTTTCAATTCATAAAAGTGAAAAGTAATTATAAATGGGAAGTTATGTTTAAAAACGATCGCTTCGTCTGAAAATTGAAATGAAGATCCATATTTACTGTAGGCATCAATATTTCGTAAAAGCATGCAAGTAAAAATTTTATTCGAGCGTAACTTCATCCCGTAATAAGATTGTCAAAAAAGTTGCTGGTCTTCAATGTGTTGACACTAGATTTACGGAACCCGTCAATTTGACGGAATTCAGATTTCCTGCTTGATTTTATGAATCATGCGTGCGGAAAATGTAAACTCAAAATGAAAATTATATAGAAAAATGTATTAAATAAATCTCTGTTTATAAAAATCTATCAATTCGAAGCAAACCGAGCTAATAATATTACAAAAAATTTGTATTTCAATCTAACCATCAAAATGATCCAATCAACGCCCGTAAACCTAGTGTTAATAAAACGAAAGAAACTTTTCTAACAACCTAATAATTTCAATTGCCAAAATAATTTTACGTAGCTTAAATTTTTCCAGTTACTGTTCCGCGTTGAACCAGAATCTAATTCTGTTTTATTTTTCACTTATAAATGAATCACGCGGTGCGATAGCGGATTGAGTTAAAAATCCGTCTGATTTCGTGGATTCTAAGGAACGGTGCAAGAAAGCTTTTTTTCCCAATTACCATCGCACAGAATGCAACTTGCGTCGGTTTTAATTAACGGCTAATACATTTGCATGATTAGACCCTGAAAGTTACGCGGTATCAGCATTCCGTGCATCGAAAACGACCACGACATTAATGGTGGGATTCCTCTCTCTCTCTGCCGTTCACCGACGCGTATAACTTTGCCTGACGTCGGCCTTAAATATTTAAATATCTGCCTTTCTGCCCCACCCTTCTTGCACCTCCTCTCCATCCCATCGGACGCGTACCGAGCGTAATATGAACGTTGACAAAAGAAGGAACGAAACGAAATATATTTTATTTTTATTTCGGGATGAGATTCGCGAAACTTCAGAAAGATTCGAGTTTCGAGAGTATTAAGCGTTGTTCTTTTTTTTTTTGGGGGGGGGGACTCGAAATTGTAGAAACCTTGATAAGAGGAAATGTATTGGGTTGTTCGGAAAGTAATTTCGTTTTTTCCCGATAGAGGATTTAATTGTATTTTTTTGCACCCAACTTCACATTTAAGCCGCATAATCATTATATGTTTCGAGAGCTGATGTAGCAAGGTTTGTGCGTGAAAAAGTCCATTTGATTCTAGGCAGTAGTTTTTGGTTGGTGCCCTTTTAAATATGGAGAGCAATGAGCAGCGTTTCCGTCATATTTTACTTTTTTACTATAGAAAAGGTAAAAATGCTGTTCAAGCCGGAAAGAAATTAACCGATGTGTATGGAGAAGATGCGTTGACGGTACGCCAGTGCCAGAACTGGTTTGCAAAATTTCGATCCGCAAATTTTGACGTCGAAGATGCACCAGGTTCTGGAAGGCCGGTTGAAGCTGATAAAGACAAGATAAATGCATTAGTTGATGCAAACCGGCGAATAACAACACGAAAGATGGCGAAAGGTGCTGGACCGGAATGGCCGATATATAATTTAATCAAATATTTGTTCATTATACGAAAATTGTCTTTCATTTTCACAAAGAAAACGAAATTACTTTCCGAACAACCCAATATAATTTTTTTTTTTTTTTAATTTAAATTTAAAGTTGCATCAACCCGAATGGGTTATTAGCAAGCACGTAATTTGACCGTCAGGAAAACGTTGATTTAATACGAAACCAATGAAGTAAATTCCACTTGAGACACGTGTAAAGCAGATGGATGACTGGGATACAGTCCCGGTGCAAGACGAAAGTGACCATTAGACCAGGTAATACCATATTGGATCAAAGCTTAAATTAGGTGCAGAAGATTTACATGTTTGAAAAAACTAAGCAGGTTTTTACACGATTTGACGGTTCTAGTAAGTTCTTTAGCGTCTTCCTTTATTTGAAATATTTTCCTTTCATTTTCATACGCCGGGCACGATGTCGTGATACGATGGATAGAGTTCCTAAAGTTCCAACTGATGCACATTGGAGGGTTTTCTTTTTTGATCGGATATGCGTGAGAAAAATTAGTATGGCCGATTCGTACTCTTGTCGGTGTAGTTTGCTGCTTCCTATTAAACAGAAAAGCGGGGCTTTTTTCATAGATATTATTCCCGATACTATGCGTGTACGTAACGTGTGAATTTAGGAAATGTATAATTGATGAACGAAGAATTATTCTGACCGTTTGAGTCCCAAGGGGTGTTGAAAAAACAGTGTCGAAAAATGGCGAACAGCGGAACCGCGCTTTCTCTAAACGAGTACGAAAAGACCCAGGCGGCGCGAGAGCGCTTGTCTTAATCCATTGGGAAGAAAAAAATTATAAGTGTTACTTTACTCTACATTTAACCCTTTGCACTCCTAAACTTTTTTAAGTTTCAGAGGACTATTGTGAAGACTTAAAGTGTTGTTTTGAAAAAAAAAAAGAATATTATAAAGGTTTTACGATTTTTATTTATTTCGTTCATTTGCTTTATTTTAAAACAAACAAAAAAAATGTGAATTGACAAAAATATAAAATTTAACATAAAACTAAACTTCTCGAGAAAATTACACATGTCGCCGTAGCGGCGCCAATGGAGTGCAAAGGGTTAAATTGTTCGTAACACGAAAAATATTTTTAATTTGTAATTCGTTATTTTATGAAATACATCTGTATTATTATATACGCGTGCTGTGAGTTTATAAATGTTTCAAGTTTTGTTCGATAAAAATTATTGACGAGATAACAATGAAATACAAAATGTTTTATCTGTATTATTTACATTTAAAAAGGGAGCTGTGCGATGTACGTGCGTTAGTAAATCTGAGCGCGCTACTTCGACAATCGGTAACTGCACCGTCAGATGTCCATGGCGCCCGAAATGTACTGGGATTTTTCGACACAAAATCTGAAGAGCGCGATCAAGCTGCTTGGGACTCGAACGGTTAAGTTTGTAAAGATTTGTGGAGAAATATTGCTGAAATTTTAGTTCATAAAAGAAAGTTGGTATTTTAAGTTTTGAAATGTTACAATGTTTCTGATTGCAGTTTCGGGAATTTAAAAGGGAGATTTTAATCCACCCTTAATTTTTGTAGAGTGTTAAAAGATGTGAAAGAATGCGTTTACCATAATAATTGCCATGAGCAATGCGTTAATTTAAAATAAAGAGTTTCGAAATTTTACAAAGCTCCGAATTCAAATTTCTGGAAATCAAAGTTAGATTTTAATCCACCCCTAATTTTCATAGCACGTTATCAGATATTTAAGAATACGTATACCATAATCACTGACATTAGGAATGCGTTAATTTAAAATAAAGAGTTTAGAAATTTTCCAAAGCTTGAAATTCAAATTTCTCGAATTTAAAAATTACATTTTAACCCACCCCTAATTCTCATAGCATGTTATCAGATATTTAAGAATACGTATACCATAATCACTGACATTAGGAATGCGTTAATTTAAAATAAAGAGTTTAGAAATTTTCCAAAGCTTGAAATTCAAATTTCTCGAATTTAAAAATTACATTTTAACCCACCCCTAATTTTCATAGCGTGTTAAAATATGTGAAAGCATGCGTTTACCATAATAATTGCCATGAGCAATGCGTTAATTTAAAATAAAGAATTTGGAAATTTTATAAAGTTGCGAATTTAAAATTCACGAATTTAAAAATCGCATTTTAACCCACCCCTAATTTTCATAGCATGTTATCAGATATTTAAGAATACGTATACCATAATCACTGACATTAGGAATGCGTTAATTTAAAATAAAGAGTTTAGAAATTTTCCAAAGCTTGAAATTCAAATTTCTCGAATTTAAAAATTACATTTTAACCCACCCCTAATTTTCATAGCGTGTTAAAATATGTGAAAGAATGCGTTTACCATAATAATTGCCATGAGCAATGCGTTAATTTAAAATAAAGAATTTGGAAATTTTATAAAGTTGCGAATTTAAAATTCACGAATTTAAAAATCGCATTTTAACCCACCCCTAATTTTCATAGCATGTTATCAGATATTTAAGAATACGTATACCATAATCACTGACATTAGGAATGCGTTAATTTAAAATAAAGAGTTTAGAAATTTTCCAAAGCTTGAAATTCAAATTTCTCGAATTTAAAAATTACATTTTAACCCACCCCTAATTTTCATAGCGTGTTAAAATATGTGAAAGAATGCGTTTACCACAGTGATCGAGACGAGCAATGTATTATTCTAGAATGGCAGGTATTACATTGCACATTATCTGGTGTGAACAATGCATCCATATATAGCGAACAATATCAATAGTACATACTACGCAATAAATATGTTATTACGTAGCGTTGAGTATAAATAGTGTGGTATCTTGTCTTCGGTATGAGCATTATGTTGTATCCTAGCATTTTATAGAATCGCCATGTGTTTTGTAATTTAAATACCGTACTATCGGTTAGTATCTGGTATAAATGGTGTACTATTACGTAGCTTGTAACATAAATAATGTCGTGGAGTACTCTAACGTGAAGTGTATACTATCTGTTGGCATCTAGTGTGAACGATATACTACTAACAATAAGAATAGTATATTACAATGACTGGGCTATGCATACTTTTCCACACATTTTATTTTCGCGATTAATATCTTATTTGCCTTTCAGGTAAATGGTTGACAGAACAATAAAAGAAAAATGTTTTTAGTTTAATTTTAATAATTAAAAATGAATAAAGTAGAATTAATTTTGGTTTTTAGAAATGCAAGTGTAATATATTATATGTTTTTTTTTCTTTAAATAAAAATATGAGGATGAATGTAACGTTCATTTGTGATGAAGAGAAAAATTATAAAAAAATTTTTTATGTGAAATATATTGAAAGGAAAAATTGTATGTTTGCTTTATTTCTATTGATATCTGTAAGTAGAATTTTTGTACGTAAATGAAAAGCAAGATTTTGTTATCTTGGTTCAACGAAAATTTGAGTTTCGGGGAAAGAAATTTATTTACATAAATTATAAAGAATTAAAGGTGTAGTAAATTTAAATAAACAATTAATATATTGTTTGCATAAATCTATGAATGATTCAAATTTTCTGGGAAAAAATGAGCATAAAAAATAGTAAAATTATGTAATTTAAGAAAGGGTTAAAATAAAACAAATAAGTAGTATAATAAAAAAGAATTAAAATAAAGAAAACAAATAGTATAATAAACAAAAATAAATAAAAATAAAGCAAACAAATAGTATAATAAACAAAAAAAAATAAAAATTAAACAAACAAAATAGTACAATAAACAAAAAAAAATTAAAATTAAGCAAACAGATAGTATCATAAAGAAAAATAAATTAAAATAAGGCAAACAAATAGTATAATAAACAAAAAAAAATTAAAATAAAGCAAACAAATAGTATAATAAAGAAAAATAAATTAAAATAAAGCAAACAAATGGTATAATAAACAAAAATTAATTAAAATAAAGCAAATAGTACAATAAACAAAAATAAATAAAAATAAAGCAAACAAATAGTATAATAAATAGAAATAAATAAAAATAAAGCAAACAAGTAGTATAATAAATAAATATAAATAAAAATAAAGCAAACAAATAGTATAATAAACAAAAAAAATAAAATAAAGCAAACAAATGGTATAATAAACAAAAATAAATTAAAGTAAAACAAAAAAAGTGAGTTAAAATACAACAGAACAAAAAAGTAGTATAACAAACAAAAATAAATAAAAATAAAACACAACAAAAAGGTATTATAATTCTTTACAAAGTTTTGCTTTTACGAAAGGAATTTTCTACATAATCTGCCGAAGTGCCAGAAATGTTCTAACGAATTAGCAATGACGTGGCCTCAACGTGACATTGTTAAAATAATCTTCAAGTTAACAACGGCAATTGAATATGCAAAATACTATATTTTTCAACAAAGCATAATAATATAATTCCAACAATTTAATAATACAAAATAATACGTTTCCGCGCGTCTATTAAATACTGCAAAATCAATTTTTATACATCCAATTATAACCACAAAATGTTTTCGATACCCGATTACATAACGAAAATTATTTCAAAACGTTTTTATATTCCGAATAGATTACTGACCGAAGCTCATAAATTTACATAATTAACTGTAATTAAGATAACTTTTTTCTAAGTGATTACAATTGTGTGCAACGTATGCAAAGGAAGCTTATGAAACATTTGAAAACTGAAACGAATAACGTTACACATGTTTCCAATTTCAACCATACTATATAAAGTATTTTTTTAAACGACAAATTCAATTTATTCTCAAGCTAAACGGTTTTATCAAATTTTGCAGACTGTTCTTTCCAATTTTCTGTGTCTAATGTTTAAACCACAGCTGTACCAGAACTCAGCCTTTAAAAAGATTTAACCCTCTGTAGCCCGAATTTTGTCCGCTTGTCAGAGAAAAAATTACGATTGATTAACCCTTTGCCATATAACCACGAGTGACACTCGTGGCGCCGATTCTGGATAAAATACAATAAAAACACACAGTATTTATGATGAAGTTCAATTTTAGCTTTAACTGTAATTTAAATTCACAATATTAAAAGTTAGCGAATACAAAATACGTGTAATATTTTGATACTTTGCGTTTGACAGAGTGTCAAAGACGTGAATAACTATTGCTAATATGTAGGAAAATTGAAGAAATCGTAAGCCAAGAGGGTTAACCCTCTATAGCCAGAATTTTTCTTGCTTATTGGAGAAAAAATTACGATTGATTACAGTTTTTCATTTTCATTTGAAAATATTTTAACTAATAATTACTGTAGATAGATCATCACTACAGAAATACAGTAATCAAATTTAATAGTGCAGTGATAACTAAAGGAAATTAATTTTTTAAAATATATATATATCAGTTTCTAACTTTTAAATCACACGGTCCCATAGAGGGTTAATTATAATTTAAATTTACAATATTGAAAGTTAGCGAATACAAAATACGTGTAATATTTCGATACTTTGCGTTTGACAGAGTGTCAAAGACGTGAATAACTATTGCTAATATGTATAAAGATTGAAGAAATCGTAAGCCAAGGGGTTAACCCTCTATAGCCCGAATTTTGTCTACTTATCGGAGGAAAAATTACGATTGATCACAGTTTTTCGCTTCGATTCGAAAATTCTGAAAGTAAAAATTGGTTATAGATGAATGACAGAGTGTCAAAGACATGAATAACGATTGCTAATATGTATAAAGATTGAAGAAATCGTAAGCCAACGGGTTAACCCTCTATAGCCCGAATTTTGTCTACTTATCGGAGCAAAAATTACCATTGATCACAGTTTTTCGCTTTGTTTTGAAAATGTTTTAACTAATAATTATTGTAGATGGATCGTAGTGTCACTACGGTAACACGGTAATCAAATTTAATAATACAACGATAAATAAAACAAATTTTTAAAAATATAAATGCATCAGTTTGTAACTTTTAAGTCATCCAAAGCCACAGAGGGTTAAAATACGTAACAGAGGAAGGAATAAATTTCGCAAATATTTAAAATCATTCACAGCACCTGTTCACAATTTCGAATGGTTATATTAAAACAATTGTATGTTAATTTTAAGTACACCACTATTGTGGGTAAACATACCTATAACGATTATACATAAACATATAATGTATTATTAATATTATGAGGCACGTGGAGCCACTGCATAATGCAATAACATTTGCTATAGCTCTCGCTGTAAATATAAATTAATAAACAAAGAGCGACCGTTACTTTCTCGTCTTTTACGTTTCCTCATTTTTTTTCAATTCAATTGCAGCGTATGAAAAATATTAATTTCAAAGAAAATATATTACCAATAGGTTATTGATATTTAAATTTCAGAAATTAGGGGTGACGGTCCCAACGAACGTGAAAATAATTAATACAACCTTTAAACGATATCGTAACGTTCCGATAGTCTCATGATAGAGCCGTGTATATAATTAATTCCCAATTAAATTCTGCGAGGCTAATTTTAAGACAGCGTTATTTTTGCAAGAGTGAAAATAAACCCGCGACATTGGATGCATGAAATTAATATTGCGTTATAAGTTTCTCGATGGGAGAAGAAGTGTTTATTTCCTGAATAAAGAAATTGTACGGTCACTGATTTGGACACTCGAGATTCGATCGAATCGGCAACTTAACGTGATAAAAATACGTTCCAACAGACCGAAGAATCTTTTTAAAGTTAATTAATTATTTTTAGAAATTTCTCTTATCAGATATTTATATTTCGGTGTTATTGAATTAAAATGTATTTATAGAGATAGAAAAAGTGTTTTAGCTTGAAACGCGGAGAATAATATTTTTGTAGCTTCTAAAGGTATTTCCACAGTGTACGATATTAATGATGAAATTAAATATTAAGCGTTGCATAAATATATTTTGAGATTTGAAGGTTTGCGAAAGTAGGTGCTTTCTGGTATTTTTAAATATTCAATTGCAACTGAATAATTTACTGGGAAAATTAATACCGTGTGTCGAAAGAATTAATTTGTCGAAACTTCAAACCGGGATTTAAATGTTTTACGCAAAAAAATAGACTTGGATACTACATTCATAAATATTCCAACAGTTTTTTTAACCTGAAATTATTCTCAACCTGGAAATAATTTTGATGATATTGTATTTATATCTTAAAAATTAGCCATTGCTTTTTTAACAGAAATATTAGCATATTTAATTTATGTATCTTAAAATTAAAATGAGCTTGAAAACTTCAAGAACAGAGTCGACATTTTTTAAAGCAGTTTATTCTATTTGCGATTCATAGCTAAATATTTTTTGCGATTTATTAGTATAATTTAAGCAAAATACAATCTGGTATTGGTAACTCCATTGTACTTGTAAATAGTGTTATAAAAGTTTCAAATACATTTTTAATAAATTGTTCAATGTAAAAAGAATTGGACCCATACGATACAAAATAGAATAATAATTTAATGTTCTGGACATACTACTATTATATCCTCAAAAGATCGAATTTAAATAACTCTCAAAAAGGCTCTTTAAAATTACATAATAAATTCCATCAATATTCTAGAAACGTATCAACAATAAAATCAGCTTGAAATGAAGAATTTTCAGTTGAAATTCTGATAAAAAAATAGAAGTTACTTTAAGAGTAGATAATTCTCAAAAAACCATCCCTTTAGGATTACATAAAAAATTCTATCAGTCCTCCAGCCACGTATCAAGAATAAAATTGGCTTGAAATGACGAAAGCTCGATGAAAAATCTCATAAAAAATTACAGTTACTTCGAAAGAAAAGGGTTCTCAGAAAAACCACCCTTTCTGAGATTCCGTGAAAAATTCTGTCAATGCTTTAGCCACGTATCAAGAATAAAATTACTTTGAAATGACGAGTGTCCAGTGGAAATTCGCACTAAAGCATGAAACTTTCTTCGAAAGTAAGTAATTCTCAGAAAACTACCCTCGTCAAAATTGTATAAAAACTTTCTTCGATTCTTAAGCCACGTATCAATAACCAAAATGACTTAAAATATTGAACACTCGATATAAAT
>SMSQ01026014.1:36236-48827 GCA_019453375.1 Ctenoplectra terminalis
GTAAATGGTGCAATAATTAGAACAATGTGCTAACACTATAACTACCGGCGATTTAAGTACATTCTTTTGTATCGAAGAAATCAAAAAGAAAAGTATTATAAAAAAAATATATAATACAAGGGAGGCACCGATTTGTTTATATTTTTAATTAAAAATGATAAAAGATTGCCCAAATGTACCATAGTAAATTTATCAAATTATGAATCTGTCACTTATTTATTCTGATCTGTCTTTATTATGAATCTGTCATTTATTTACCACTTTGGTAATGTTAAAAAATGTTCTTACAGAAATTGTTTGAAATCTAGAAGGAGGTTGCTGTTATAAATAATTTTTTTGTAGGCGCTAATGAGGGAGATATTAAAATTAAGTTAATTGTTTTAAATGGAAGTCTGTGTTTTGTTATTTATAATAGAATTCCCATAAATCTGATCGCGTTATAAATTAAATAAAAACAGAAGAGTAGCGTTAAATAGTGAAATTTAGAAATTTGAATAGATTACAAAAGTGTCGGGAACGATCAGATTTTTTCTAATATTAATTAGTTAGATTAGTATCGAAATTTTTAATCTCTTAAACTATCTTTCATAGAATAAGTCGCTCCAATATTATTACAATCTTTAAATCATCGTAAAATTTATCAATACGAATCGTTACGACGATAGCTATCGTGAATTACATAGTTATCTCATCAAATTATAATCGAAGTATCTTCCCGAATCTTTTTTCTAATTCAAGGAATTGATAATTCCTAAATTAATCAACTCTGCCAATAAAATCTTATCATTTATGAATTCAGAATCTTAATGCATCTGTAAGTAATCGTAAATACACTCAAGTTGTAACGTATCGTTACTTAAAATGATAACAACGAAAATCGGTGGAAACTCAGGATTCTGAGAACCTGGTTAATTGCAAAATTTTTCATAAAGAGGATTCCCAGTTATATTGGATACAACATGTACGAAACTGTCTAATTAAGATTATTTTACAATAATGTTATTTTATAATAATCTTACTGTATTTTATAATAATGTTATTTTATAATAATCTTACTGTATTTTACAATAATCTTATTTTATATTAATCTTATTGTATTTTACAATAATCTTATTTTATATTAATCTTATTGCATTTTACAATAATCTTATTTTATAATAACCTTATTGTATCTTACAATAATCTTATTTTGTAATAATCCTATATTTTAGAATAATCTTATTTTATAATAAACTCATTATATTTTACAATAATCTTATTTTATAATAACCTTATTGTATCTTACAATAATCTTATTTTATAATAATCTCATTGTATTTTACAATAATTTTACTGTATTTTATAATAATCCTATTATATTTTACAATAATCTTATTTTATAATAATCTTATTTTATAATAATCTTCTTTTATAATAATCTTCTTTTATAATAATCTTCTTTTATAATAATCATCATAAGTTTTAATTTCTAAAATAAACTGTCTAGGAAAAGAGATCCCATTATTTCACGTTTTTCTATAAAACCCAGTAACTTACTAATGGATACTAAACAACTCGACAGTTAATGTCATTATTTACAACAATCTTGTCGCTAATACGAATCTAGTACACAACTAATGAAAAGTCTGCTGTAATCGATACGATGAATAAATTAAGCGAGAATTAATATCACTGATTATCTCTTCGACGTCAACATCTTTAGTCAACACGGTCGTTATTCTTGAAGCTCGACATACACTTTTTATTATTACCAGTTTTTAATGAAAATTTGAAATTAAAGCAAAAGTCACCACAAAATAAATTAGTCACCATTAAGTAACTTGAGTTTGTCCTTAATACTAATAAAACCACAAATCGAGGAGATGACGGTGCACAAACAGCATTAATAACATTAAAGGAACGATCATACTTGAACTATATAACTGCATCTGAAACAAACAAGTTTTCCCAGAAAAGTGGAGAAAAGCTGATTCCTATTCTTAAACCAAATAAAGTTAAGACCAAACCTGAAAGTTATCAACCAATCTCCCTGACGTGTAGAACGTTTTAATTTTTGAAATATGACTGATGCAAAACAATAAGCGTTTTAGGACAGTTATTATCCAACCGTCGGTAGATATAATAAAAGCGTATAAAGTGCTGATATATTAACAATTTTGCTGAAAGCATTATTTATTAAAATAAAATGCATCTAAAAATATTGAACTGAATATAAAACAGTGAATTATTATTTACTAAGATAAAATGTATCCAGAAATATTGAACTGAAGTATTATTTATTAAGATAAAACATTTATTATTTTATATATATAACATAATAAATGTTTTATCTTAATGAATAATAAATATCTTATCTAATATTATTTAATAAATTTTTTTTTATTTAATAATATTTAATAAATTACATTAGATCTTTCAAAGATTTAAATAATTTAAATCTTTCTTATATTATTTAATAAATATAATATATAAAATAATAAATGTTTTATCTTAATGAATAATACTTCAGTTTTATATATTGTAAATGCACTGTGAAATTTTGGTTGCATTGTTATACAAATTTGTTACTTTTTTCTTATTATTTATGTTATATATATAAAATATGTTATAAAATATTATCGTATATTATTGAATACATCGATAATAATATATAGAATAAGAAAAATGTAACAAAATTGTATAACAATGCAACCAAAATTTAAGTTTGCACAAAAAATAGGTTTTATTAGAAAACAAATATTCCAAAATTCTTCAGCAAAAGTGTATGCTTCTATCTCCAAGCCATCGTAAACATAAATTTTGAACAAAATACTTATTCAAGTAGATGTTCAATAAAACTTAAAAAAAATCAGTGTAAATTCTCTATAAACTAAATAATAAGAAAGTGTTAGATTTATTTCACAATTTTAACATATTATTTTCTCCGTTTTGAATTTATTAAGTAACCAATGACTTATACACAGAAGTGTACATTATTCGTACCTAATTACGCGCCAAAAGTACATACATTCAAAACAAATTTCTATTTATTTATTTACAGAAAGCACAAGTTCGCATTGCGTGGGATGTGGTGGCCGAATTCACGACCAGTGGATTTTACGAGTCGCACCCAACCTGGAATGGCACGCCGCTTGTTTGAAATGCGCGGAGTGCCAGCAATTTTTGGACGAGCACTGCACCTGCTTTGTAAGGGACGGAAAAACTTATTGCAAACGTGATTATGTGAGGTAATGAATTTTTTAACCCCCTGCCTTATTATTTAAGTTCCAACAGCGCTTACCATAAACAACATTAACACTTCGACGACCGCACATTTTTCGCATAGCCTTTAAATTAGCGGCGGCAATATTTACACGATCGTTCCTAGCATAATTATTAATAAGAAAAGCGTTAAGATCACTGTTTCACTATTTTTAACACTAGAACTACCGGCGATTAAAGTAGAGTTATTTGTACCAAAGAGATCAAAATGATAGGAACTTCGAAAAATACCTGTACTAAGAGTAACAATTCTTTATGCATATTTTTTACAAAAAATTGAGGGAAAATCATCAAAAATTGATTATCGTAAATTTCTAAAATTTCTGTAAGAAATTATGAACAAGTCATTTTGACTTGTTCGGTAGTAATATTTTTAAAGAAATATTAACACTAGACATCGAAATGACGGCAAGAAACCATTTCGAGAAAATAGCTGTACAAAGTCACACAAACGTGACAGCGGCCGTCAATGTGTTAAGATCTATCACACGTCGAGCCATTTCACGGTTTGGCTGAGCGTTCCAAGTTGTGCAAATCGCATGTCTTTTGATAGGTAAATGTATGAGTAAGGTAGAACTAATTTTATTTTGCAAGATGTTCGATAAATAATTACTAGCAATTGGTCACTGAACGAGAAAGATTTATTATCTTGAAGTGAATAATAAATCAATAACATTTTTATTACAGAAAGAAGTAAAATATCACTAGTGTCACTATCGCTATTTAAAATATTTATTAAATCATTGAATTTTCAGTGTCCTCATCGACGCTTAATATTCTTTTTTAAGACATTTTTAAGGGTAGCTTTCTAATATTTTTCAAGACATTTTTAAGGGTATTTCTAATATTTTTTAAGATATTTTTAAGGGTATCTTTCTAATATTTTTCAAAATATTTTTAATGGTAGCTTTCTAATATTTTTCAAAATATTTTTAATGGTAGCTTTCTAATATTTTTCAAGGCATTTTAAAGGGTACCTTTCTAATATTTTTCAAGACATTTTTAATGGTACCTTTCTAATATTTTTCAAGACATTTTTAATGGTATTTCTAATATTTTTTAAGATATTTTTAAGGGTATCTTTCTAATATTTTTCAAAATATTTTTAATGGTAGCTTTCTAATATTTTTCAAAATATTTTTAATGGTAGCTTTCTAATATTTTTCAAGGCATTTTAAAGGGTACCTTTCTAATATTTTTCAAGACATTTTTAATGGTACCTTTCTAATATTTTTCAAGACATTTTTAATGGTATTTCTAATATTTTTCAAGATATTTGTAAGGTTATCTTTCTAATATTTGTCAAGACATTTTTAAGGGTAGTTTTCTAATATTTTTCAAAATATTTTTAATCGTAGCTTTCTAATATTTTTCAAGGCATTTTTAAGGGTAGCTTTCTAATATTTTTCAAAATATTTTTAATGGTAGCTTTCTAATATTTTTCAAAGCATTTTTAAGGGTAGCTTTCTAATATTTTTCAAGACATTTTTAAGAGTATTTTTCTAATATTTTTTAAGACATTTTTAAGGGTACCTTTCTAATATTTTTCAAGACATTTTTAAGGGTAGTTTTCTAATATTTTTCAAAATATTTTTAATCGTAGCTTTCTAATATTTTTCAAGACATTTTTAAGGGTAGCTTTCTAATATTTTTCAAAATATTTTTAATGGTAGCTTTCTAATATTTTTCAAGGCATTTTTAAGGGTAGCTTTCTAATATTTTTCAAGACATTTTTAAGAGTATTTTTCTAATATTTTTTAAGACATTTTTAAGGGTACCTTTCTAATATTTTTCAAGACATTTTTAAGGGTACTAGAACACTAGGAAAATATACTTTCTTTCCACCAAGAAAAAAAAGATCAAGTTTTTCAAGTTTTCCGCAAAAAGAACAAAAGTGTCATAAAAAGGTTATCAACGAAATTTTCCATAATTTCCGTATTATGACAATATCCTCTCTTTCCACCAAAAAAATCAGGTTTTTCAGGTTTTCCCGAAAAACAACAAAAGCGTCATAAAGTCATAACTTAAAATCAAACGTATCATTCTCCGTAATTCCGAAAAAATTCCAATTTACGTACCGTTCGAATAATCACGAGCGGTGGTGTACGCAGCGAATAAATCTCGAAGACGGTGGCAGAGATGGCAGAGATAATCAATCAGAGAAACTAGAAACGAACGAAGCAAAATCATGCAATTAATAATTTGTTGATCTAAAACATTGAATCGAAGAGGATAACGCGATAGAAAATGCAAAGCTGACAGCAATCTCGAACGGCACGCGATACGCTCTTCCCGATACGCTTTTGCAAACGACGAGATTGGAGAGAAACAAAGAAAAAAGAAAAAAAAAGAAACAGAACGAGTGGGAAAAAGAAGAAGAAGCGAAGAAAGTACGAACTGACAAAACGTTTCTTCGGAGTATTTTTATCTGACATATACGGAACAGAAGCCACCGTTTGCGTACAGAGAAATGCATCCGTAACAAAAAGTGTGGTTCACATGTGGTTGCATCGAACTTACGGAATTAAACGGCAGAATTCGTGGCGTTCTTTTCGCGACGATGTTCTTTACTTGAAATCGCCTCAAGAGTACAAATAAGCAGAATTTTTACCGGTTTGCTGATAAAAGTGAGAAACAAACAAATACAGCTTTAATCGAGTCTATGTGTATTGTTGTGAGTCGTTCAGCATGTTTGCTCGCTTCTTGGAAAATATTTTTAAGAATTCGTTTTATTTATTCACTGCATTATGGAGAAAGTTAATGTGATCAAATTTGGAATAGCTACGAGCTGCAGTTAACCGTTTGAGTGCCAAGGAGCGATTTCACGCTTCTGTTGCGCTCGAACAGTGGCAGGAACTGATTGATGACTGTTGTAGAAAATAATTTGACGTTTTAATGTTATTTATCTCATTGCAAAAATCTATAAATTCAAATATCTATCATTGCAAAAATTTATAAATTCAATTACCCATCATTGCAAAAATTTATAAATTCAAATACCCATCATTGCAAAAATTTGTAAATTGAAATCCCAATCATTGCAAAAATTTATAAATTCAATTACCCATCATTGCAAAAATTTATAAATTCAAATACCCATCATTGCAAAAATTTGTAAATTGAAATCCCAATCATTGCAAAAATTTATAAATTCAAATACCCATCATTGCAAAAATTTATAAATTCAAATATCCATCATTGCAAAAATTTATAAATTCAAATATCCATCGTTCCAAAAATTTATAAATTCAAATATCCATCGTTCCAAAAATTTATAAATTCAAATATCCATCATTCCAAAAACTTATAAATTCAAATATCCATCATTGCAAAAACTTCTAAATTTAAATATCCATCATTGCAAAAACTTATAAATTCAAATATCCATCATTGCAAAAATTTATAAATTGAAATACCTATCATTGAAAAATTTATAAATTCAAATACCCATCATTGCAGAAATTTATAAATTGAAATATCTTCGCAAAGAATCGTTACTCTTATTACAGCTATTTTTCGAAACACCTATCATTTTGATTTCTCTGGTACAAATACAAATTCTCTCTAATCGCCGGTAGCTCTACCGTTAACACACCCAATGACTCTAACTTATTAATAACTCATTAGACAGAAACACACACTACGTTTCCAACTCTGTTCGATTTCCATAAAATCGCAAATTTAAAAAAAAAGCGTTGAACGTAATCCAAATCGAGTGGTATCCTCGGCGAGAAAGAAAGAACTTTTCTAAAGCTTTTTAAAGCATCGATCGACACGATCTCCCCCCGCGAAGTTGTGGCAAATATTTTTCTGGCTCGGCGACAGCCCGTTTATTTGCATTGGTCCATCGAACGTCGAAACGCGTCCGAAACGAAGAAGAAGACTGGCGTATCCGGTCGACACGGATTTGCCAGGCCTGAGAGACACCGATGACGCCTGTTTGTTGCTTCTGTCGCCTCGTACGAAAAGTCGAAACAACCGTGGGGTAAAACGTTCACTTCTGGGTGTTCCTCGGCGCAGCCGTCTTGGAATAAATTTGCTTGAACGGAAAGTAACGGGGCTTAGAATTATGGTAAACCGGGGTGAGACGATGGATAAAAATTGTTGAGAAATTGTTTACTAAATAGGATTTATTGTATTAGGTTTGTGTATGAAATGCAGGATTTTGATTAGTTGTAAATATTTGTGTTCCTGTTTCCATTGTATGATTGTTTGTGAGATAACTTTTTATATAGGTCGGTTATATATTATGAGAACAGTTTTTCCTAAATTGTGCATTTTTGCCACTTTTTAAACATTTATTCCAAGTATCGGGTTGTGTGGAAAGTTGGAGCCGATTTTCGGTAGGCGCCATTGGAACAGGTTTGAATATGTCGGGATGAATGAAAATAAATGACACCTGTGTATGTTCTAAGGAGTGACACTTCAGCCATCTTTGGACAAAAGTTTAGTTAGGATACATTCATTTTGGTTAGTTTTATACGCTGTTAATAGTAGAACTATTGTGGATTGAAATAGACTTATTTGTAGCAAAGAAATCGAAATGATAAGTAATTGAAAAAATACATATATTACGGTTTTATATTGTGTTGTATAAAAACGGTGCTATAGGAGGACTGTTTTAATTTTTATATCGGGTTGTAGGAGAAGTGCTGTAATTTTTATTCCGCGTTGTAGGAGAACTGCTGTAATTTTTATTTCGCGTTATAAGAGCACTGCTATAATTTTTATTTCGCGTTATATGAAAACCGCACTATAGGGGGACTATTGTAATTTTTATTCCGCGTTATAGGAGCACTGCTGTAATTTTTATTTCGCGTTATATGAAAACCGCACTATAGGAAGATTGTTGTAATTTTTATTCCGCGTTATAGGAGAACTGCTGTAATTTTTATTCCGCGTTATAGAAGAACTGCTTTAATTTTTATTTCGCGTTATAGGATCACTGCAACAATTTATATTTCGCGTTATATGGAAATCGCGCTATTGGAAGACTGTTGTAATTTTTATTCCGCATTATAGGAGAACTGCTGTAATTTTTATTCCGCGTTATAGAACTGCTGTAATTTTTATTCCGCGTTATAGAACTGCTGTAATTTTTATTCCGCGTTATAGAACTGCTGTAATTTTTATTTCGCATTATATGAAAACCGCGCTACAGGAGGACCGCTGTAATTTTTATTTCGCGTTATAGGAGCACTGCTATAATTTTTATTTCGCATCATATAAAAATCGCTCTACACGAGGACTGTTTTAATTTTTATTTCGTGTTATACGAGCACTACTGTAATTTTTATTTCGCGTTATAGGAGCACTACTATAATTTTTATTTCGCGTCATAGAAAGACTGTCGACATCTCAATATAACTTCTACCACAGCATTTCTCTCTTACTCTCATATAAAAATCATGCTTCTCCGTCAATAATATTAATTTACTATCCATTCTACTTACCACGGTACTTACATTATAACCTTGATATAAATTTTTTAATCCTATTCCAAATAGCCAAATATTCATGAACGTATAACGTATATCACCCTGTACCAACCATAATATCCCCGAAAATTTAACTCCAATATAATTCTTAATTATTACGTGTAACAGATTCTATCTTGGTCCTTTTTTTAACTTTAATAAATATTCCTTTTTTTTTGTACTCAAAAATCGCTAAGCAAGAACGTTACTTTGCATTATGCACGAAAAGCGACACCGTAGTACCTATTTTAGTTAATTATCGGCGAAACACGGTGATATAATTACGCGAGCAACTGATAATTAACTGACTGCCGCCAGGGTGGAATTACGTATTGTATGAAACTTTTTATTAATAAAATTCGACAATATAGGAAGCACCGCTAATGAATGCAATTTAGTTCGTTCGGAGAAACCGAACGAAGTGCTGCAGGCAAGCACAATTAGCTTAAAAACCGATAATTAACTGCTCGATCCATTGGCTGAGTGAAATTTCGTGGAAACATGTACGTACAAGTCGACGTAAATGGAGATAATAAATAAATTTGCCGGCAAATTTACTTAAAAAACATGGTAATTTCAATTTTTCCGTTTAGCGATATTAGTAACGTTTCGGATATTTGGCGCGAATTAGAATAAATTATTCGGTTCGTTGTTGTATCGAGTTCAATCTGGTTTTTGGAACATCGGACCTGTTAATACCATTTCATTTACTCACTTTTTTAATTCGGAGACGTTGAATCATACCTAATTTTATGAATTATTAAATCTACCGAGCTGGCTAGATTTTTTCCGGCGAAACATGGAACGCGCGACAAATTGTTTGACAATTAAATACTTATAATTCACAGATTCCGAAAAATATAAGAATGCTTTATTACTTTTCAATGCTTTTATAAAATCCTTAGTTAACGCTAAGACTATCAACGATTAAAATACAGCTATTCGTACCAAAGAAATCAAAATGATAAATAAAAAAAGTATATATATACAGGGTGTCCCGAAAGATCTGCAAGTCCATTTAAGGAATGATTCCTGAAATGATTCTAAACAAAGTCAAATTCGATTTTGTTAATTACTATTAACATTAATATTAATAAAATAATTATCTAATATTGAATAATATTAAATTTAAATAATTATTTAATATTTAATATTATTTTTATTTAATACTTTTATTATATTATTTTTATATCATATTATTTATTGCATTATTATTATAATAATTATTTAATATTATAATAATATAATTTTAAATATATAAATAATATAATTATTATAATTATTATAATATTAAATAATATAATATAATAATAGTAATATAATAAAAATATTAAATAAAAATAATATTAAATATTAAATACAAAATATTAATTATGTAAGAATAATATAATAAAAATAAAATAAAATTATATAATAAAAAGAATATAATAATAATTTAATATTTATATTAAATATTTAATATTAAATTATTATTATATTATTTAATATTAAATACAAAATATTAATTTAATATTTAATATTTAATAATTATTTTTAATATAATATAATTATTATGAATAATTATTTAATATTAAAGAAAAACACCAATCGCAGAGCGAGAAAGGCGAACATTCGTTAGAAAATACCCCATTGGAAAGTATAATTTCAATAAATAATTAGAAATCAGTAATTTTAACCACGAAATAGTTCTACCGTTGAGTTAAGTTCCAACCCAGCATAGCAAACTAATTTCCATCGTCGAACTAAGAATAAAAGCGCGATTGGAAATTAAATTCTGAAAGAATCGTTAGCATACAGAATTCGTTTCAGGCTGTTCGGGACGAAATGCGACAAATGCAGCGAATGCTTCAGCAAGGACGACTACGTAATGAGGGCAAAGAGCAAGATTTATCACATAAAGTGCTTCCGATGTTCAGCCTGCATGAGGCAGCTAGTGCCTGGGGACGAATTTGCCTTGAGACAGGATGGCCTTTTCTGCAGACACGATCACGACGTTCTCGAGGGTGGGAAGCTTTGCTCTGGTCCAGGTGGTGTTCCTGGAAGCGAGAACAACAACAACGCATCCCTTATGAATAATAATCATCATCTTCACCCTAACGACGGCTCGATATCAGGTAAAGTAACTTTTATCGTTTATTTTATCGATTTTTGATCGTGTCAACGGAATAGGCGTAAGGTAGTCCGAGGCGAATCGAATAATTTTTCTGTTCGATAGGGGAAAAATAATAGTAAATATTTGGAAAGTTAACTTTCTGTTATAAATTGGGGATTAATATTCAGTTAATGTAAAGGTTGAGGATAAAAGATGTTTTGGAAGTTAGAAATCTTTGATTTGATTGAGAGAGAGAAGTTTTGGTCTACCTTATTTGTAAAATTATACACAATTTAAATACGGACTTGATTTAGCGTTTAGGATAGACCGAGGCGAATCGGGTTATTTTCTTTTGGTACTGAAAAAATAATAGGAAAAATTTAGAAGATTAGCTGCTTATTATAAATTCGTAATTAATACCTATTTAATTTGAATATTAATAATAAATAATTGTTCTAAATTTAAATAAGTATCGCTAGTTTAAGCATGTACCTAATTTCACATTTTTCGTTTTTTTCTCTTCCATATTTTCCCATTGATACAGAATTATATTACTTTCTTTTAATAGTGAAAAAATAATAGTCAAAATTTATAAGGTTAACTTTCTATTATAAATTCGTAATTAACACCCATTTAATTTGAATATTAGTAATAAATAACTGTTTTAAATTTAACTAAGTACTTAATTTCGCCTTTAGGATAGATCGAGGCGAATCGAATAATTTTCTTTTAATAGTGAAAGAATAATAGTCAAAACTTAGAAAGTCCATTTTTTTTTTTTTTTTAATTGAATGCTTTAGGTCACATTCACCATAACTGGTTATGAGTGACCACATTTGCTTCTATTATAAATTACTGATTAATATCTATTAATCAAAAAATTTTGTTAAACTTAACAACCTTTCTTTCGACTAAATTCTTATTGCAATCCGATTCGCACCTGTCTACTTTATATCTCTTATACTAATACTTCTAAATCAACCACTAGCTGTTATAAATACGCTCTCTAATAGCAGAATATTGGTACAATAATAAAATTAACCCTCCATAACCCGAATTTTGTCTGCTTATCGGAGGAAAAATTACGATTGGCTTACGATTTCTTCAAACTTCATACATATTAGCAATAGCTATTCACCGCGTTGACACTCTGTTAAACAAAAAATATTGAAATACAACGCGTAGCGAGTGTGACTCGTGGTTATAGGGCAAAGGGTTAAATTGATTACAGTTTTTCGCTTTGATTCGAAAATTTTTAAAATAATAATTCCTATACATAAATCGTGATATCGCTGCAGTAATCAATAACAGTAGTACAATAATCTATATTTTAAAAAATTAATTTTGTTTAGTTATCACTGCACTATTAACTCTCTATAGCTCGAATTTTGTCTACTTATCAGAGGAAAAATTACGATTGACTACAGCTTTTCACATTGATTTCAAAATGTTTAAATAATAATTACCGTAAATGGATCGTGGTGTCACTACAGTAATCAATAATACTAGTACAATAATCTATATTTGAAAAAATGAATTTTGCTTAGTTATCATTCCACTATTAACTCTCTATAGCCCGAATTTTGTCTACTTATCAGAGGAAAAATTACGATTGATCACAGCTTTTCACATTGATTTCAAAATGTTTAAATAATAATTACCGTAAATGGATCGTGGTGTCACTACAGTAATCAATAATACTAGTACAATAATCTATATTTGAAAAAATGAATTTTGCTTAGTTATCACTCCACTATTAAC
>SMSQ01026014.1:65803-79506 GCA_019453375.1 Ctenoplectra terminalis
GGGCGTTTTCTACAAGTAGTCCTAGGGTGGTGGAAAGATTTTGGTAAATCCGGTAAAGTCAAAAAGGTGGCAGCCACGTGTGCGTCAAGTCCGTAGTCCGAAGGGTAAGATTATGATACGTCAATTGCTATTGAGCGGAGAGGCCGAAGGCTCAGGTAGTAACTAAGGTTTCGACGGTTCTCCTGGTAATTAAATTACTAGCATGCAAAAACGGTAAAATTAACAAGTCCTCAAAAATAGCAGCTGGCGTGTCCGTATCATAAACTTGTGTCAGTCCGGTGTCCTTAACGCTGAGCGTTGGTTGCAAAAAGCCGATTAATAGGCTTCCGGTTGATAAAGTGTTAAGAATTCGCGTGGCGCTCAAAGTGTTAAGCAACCTTCTATCCACGACTTCTTTTCAAAACTCCTTCTTCGAGGCGCATTTGAACGAGTCCTCGAATCAAACAGGTAGCACCAAACGCCGCCGTTGGCCTTTGAACCGCGCGCGCGCTCGGCAAACAGCAATAAATGACGCAACGTGCTCGTTAATAATAAATCGGGTTCCACTCTCGACGTCGATCTCTTCCACAGCTTCTCTCCGATCGTTTCAACACTCTTTCACCTTAATCCCGTCTCTGTCTCGAGCGCGGTTCCTCCTTTGTGACCGTCTGTTTAGTTAGGACGCAAAAATAGGCACAGGATTTCGTTTGCTCGGTTGCCTTTTCGTCTTACCGTCCGCAAACATTCGATTTCGTGCGGCTACCAAATCCTTCCGAAGGACACCGCCGATGAAACTGGATCTTTATCGCGGCACGAGTTACTTATTACTCGTTAATTGGGAGTTAATGAAATTCGACGCTCGTCCCTCCTCCGGCCGTTTACATATGGGTTTCGCTGTTTGGTCGGCTAAAAAGTGTCCGAAAGGTTCGTGCCTTCTTCTTTTTCTTTTTTCTTCTTTTCTTTTCTTTTTTTTTTCTCTTTTGCTTCTGCCGGAGTCGTTTCGAAGGAGTCGTTCGCTGATCGATGCGACTAACAAGGGAGCCGAGCTTGAAAATTCAAACGGTCTTCTTCGTTTTGTATTCTGCACTGGTTCGACATAAATATCGGGTAATTTCTATTTGCTCGTCCGATGATAATGGATGAGATAAAGCGTGTAATACACGGATATGGGGTGTTGAACTTTTAGCACGCATCGCGAGCTATCGTTGGCTGGTTCTTGCGACTGTTGGAAATGGGTTATCGAAGCAAAACTCGGTTTTTATATCTATAATATTGTCGCGCTTGGGTCTTGCATAATTTCTCTTCAGGAGACTCATAGTCTCTTTTTATTTACAACTTAGTGATAAGAACTTTATTTACGTTAGAAAATCGCGGTAGACGAACGGCTGAAGCAGGCCACGTGCATTTCGTCAAGACACTTCCCCACTTAACCCCTTAACCTACGATTTAGATTCGAAGATGTTGGGCTGAATTGTACTTATATATAATAAGTACAATTGGTACAACAAGTATAATGAGTATAATAATTGTACTTATACAAGCTCGCGCAGCGTTCGGGACATTTGCACGACTTGAAACAATGTTATGTCGACTATAAGATCAACATAGCCGAATCTCTACTGAAGAAAATGCCAAAACCGATTTATAGAGAACGAGGCGTATTATCTTCCGGAGATGCGCCAGACAGACTTTACGCGAAGGAATGGGCTCATTTTCTAAAGCACATTGATCCAACATCCTCTAAATTAAGACCGTCAGAACGTTGTACAGTTTGTCACATAAATAAAAAACGTAAAGAAACAACGTGGGAATGTAAAAAGTGTAAAGTTCCGTTACACGTAACAGAATGCTTTGAAATATATCATACTGTTTTTGGCACAACATAAGAGCGCGATAGCACTCCTCAGCAGTTAACCCATTGCCGCAAATGACGGCTATAGCCGTCAAATTTTCGTCGATATGTAGGCAAATGACGGCTATAGACGTCGTGCAAATTTTAATTATTAAAAAAATATGATGAGCAAATGACGGTTATAGACGTCAAAAGTTTTTTTATAAAAACTGTGGTAATATGTGATAATTTTCACTTCCAAATATACAAGTTACACTCAATTTCATCTGGTAGACATAAACAATTGAAAAAAAAAAGTGTGTTTCTGAGCGCCACTTCGAAATAAAAAGTGCGCGGCAATGGGTTAAACGGTTAAAGTCCGATCTTAAGGGTTGATCCACGGTGTCGCAACAATATGTAAGGTGGAATCAGGATTTGGGCGGTAATTAACACATTTTGCGCGGCCGATTTTTTACAGTTCGGACGCAAAATTCCTTCTGCATAAAACAGCTGTAGTTTTTTTTATCGTAAACACATCACAAAAATCCATCGATAAGAATAATCCATCAATAATCCGTGAAAAACGACTTTAGTCGCTTCCCGCTGAAGATGCGAAATTCGCGCAAAACGGCTTTAGTCGCTTCCCGCGCAAGATGTGTTAACCGGTTAAGTGTCTTTGACGACTATATCCGTCATGGAGAAGTGGCAGTATTTTGTGTCACGACGACTATATCCGTCATGCGTAAAATTTCGTTAGCATTTCGTATTTAACCCCTTGGCTACTGTGAGCGCAGATACGCGCTCTGAATTTTTGTTTCTGTGATATGGAGAGCACACATGTATAAGCGCTCAGAATTTTTGTTTCTGTGACACGGAGAGCGCATATAAACGCTCAGAATTTTTATTTCTGTGACACGGAGAGCGCATATAAGTGCGCAGAATTTTTGTTTCTGTGACTCGGAGAACGCATATAAGCGCTCAGAAATTTTACTTCTGTGACACGGAGAGTGCATATAAACGCTCAGAATTTTTGTTTCTGTGACACGAAGAGCGCATATAAGCGCGCAGAATTTTTGTTTCTGTGACTCGGAGAGCGCATATAAACGCTCAGAATTTTTGTTTCTGTGATATTGAGAGCGCATATAAGCGCTCAGAATTTTTGCTTCTGTGACGCGGAGAACGCATATAAGCGCTCAGAAATTTTACTTCTGTGACACGGAGAGTGCATATAAACGCTCAGAATTTTTGTTTCTGTGACACGAAGAGCGCATATAAGCGCGCAGAATTTTTGTTTCTGTGACACGGAGAGTGCATATAAGCGTGGAATTTTTGTTTCTGTGATATTGAGAGCGCATATAAGCGTGGAATTTTTGTTTCTGTGATATTGAGAGCGCATATAAGCGCTCAGAATCTTTGTTTCTGTGACACGGAACTGCTTTGAAGCTTGGACTTTGAAGCTTGAGCTGCGGTATGATTTAATTTAAACTCGTACAAGAAGAGTAGATGTAAATCGCGTTTTGTTTCCATCTGGTTTTGGATAGAAATAAAATAAAAATAGGATACAAAGACGAAAAAATTTTACAAAATGAGTAAGAAGAATACCTTTAAGCTTTATAAATAAAAATATCGAGCGCACGTTACAATGTACCTCTCTCGATCGCAGCTCAACACAGACTAAACAAAAAACGCCCGTTTCACAGTTTCCAACCTAATACTTGGAATAAATATTTAAAAAGTGGCTAAAATGCACGATTCAGGAAAAAGTATTTTGAACATATCATGACTCTGATAATAGACAACCGAACTGCATAAAAGGTTATCTCGTAAACGATCATACGGTGGAAACAGGAATACAAATATTTACATGTAATAAAAATCCGGGATTTCGTATGCACCAACCTAATACTTTTACAGAACGTCTGGCTGTAAATGTCGGATTAACCCAGAAATTAACCTGTTAACCGGGTAAGACGAGGTAACTCGTCACGCGGACTGCCGATATTTTGGACGTAATCATTTACTTTCACATTGATTTACTTTTGAGTGCATCGTTATATTTTTATAAAAAAACGCGTTACATTAGACTTATATTTGCAATGATTAACCCTTTTAGTGCCGGGCGGAAAACAGGTGCCTATGCGAAAAATGCGGGCCGATTTTCAGAGTTTTTCTAGGGTTCGGGAAAATGCTGATAAAAACCAAACGAGAAACAATATTTACATGATTCAAAAAGCAGTATATTCGGGATGAAATACAGAACAAAACACTGATACTAGTTTTTATGTACTGATTAAAAATTATATAAATAACAAAGATATAAATGTTTATAAATAAAATAAAAGTTGAGTTCTCTATTACAAAACGTATTTGCGCATACAAAAAGTCATCTTTTCATCATAATTTTATACAGACCGTTTATTACAAAGTATATACTTTGCATTTCCAATATATTTTGCAACAAGATAAATAATATTACGTGACAAAAATAAAAAATAACTCGAAGGTACATGGTAAGCGCCGGGCGGATTATCTCTTCCGAAATACGTAATTGTTATAGGTAATATAACATTGCTGAAACAAAATTATGTTGTCATAAATATATTCTCTCATAATGAAATTAAACCATTTATAACGTATTATAAATTTATTTCGAGACAGAGTTCTCCCGCAATGCGAATAGTAAAGCGCTACAAGGCGCGGGCCGATATATCGGCTCTGGCACTTTTCGCCAGTGCAGCGAGGGCCGATATATCGGCCTCCGGCACTAAAAGGGTTAAAATCTATCCAATTAAAATGTATTATTTTCTATTAATTTTTAACTCAAAGTATAAAGGTTAAAGTTAACAGGTTAATTAAATTTCTCAGATGAAAATTCGTGAACATTTGAACTAAAGAGGACAGAACACTCGAAAACTTTTCTCGATCGCGCTCGATCTCGCTTAGACGCTCTCCGAGACGTCTTCGACCTTTCTTGTCGGACCCGGTACCAATCACGGAATCGTAGCCAAGGTTTGCTCATCGACAATATTGTCTCTGGCCTCTCGAACAGCCAGCAGGCGTTCGTCTTCGCGTTCTCCATCCGCCATGTTGAACCACTATCCGGATCTCCCATTAGCTGACGAAGAACGTTTTGCAGGACCGGTTAGGACGATAGTCGCAGCCGGACATTCTACTCTGCATTCTCCTGATTTAGTCGCATTGCTCTTCCTCGAAGAGTTTCATTGTTTTTTTTTTTGTTTTTTCTCGAACAACCGGCGAATTATTAGGCTGAGTCATAAGTACGGCGACTGTGCGTACTTTATTTAACCCTTTATGAGATGGTGTGACTTATTGTTAGTGCTGTAGAAAATATCTATTCACAAATTTTAACAAATGATTACTTCATTTCTGAGAGCGTATATATACTTCGTAGCGAAAGGGTTAAATTGTCAAGCTTACCAAATATATTTTATTAAATATAAAACTGAATACCCTAGAGATTGATGCAACAGAAAATAATAAATAAAAGAAGAAAGAAAGAAAGCTAATAATATTGGATGTGAAAAAGCTGGAAACCTAAGAGGTTGATACAATACAAAATAATAAACAAAAAAAAAGGAAGAATCCTAATAATATTAGATACGAAGAAGCTGAAAACCCGTGAGAACCCCTGAAATATTTTAAAAATATCAAAATATATTATATTTTTCGCGCCGACTTGTAAACGTAAAATTCCAAAATCCCCAAATGGGGATCGTGCAGCAGCTAATGGGTTAACCCTCTATGGGACCGTGTGACTTAAAAGTTAGAAACTGAGGTATCTATATTTAAAAAAATTAATTTTGTTTAGTTATCGCTGCACTATTAAATTTGATTACTGTATTATTGCAGTGATACCATGATCCATCTACAGTGATTGTTAGTTAAAACATTTTCAAATCAAAGTGAAAAACTGTAATGAATCGTAATTTTTCCTCTGATAAGTAGAAAACATTCGGGCTATAGAGGGTTAATAGTGCAGCGATAACTAAACAAAATTAATTTTTTAAAATATAGATTACTGTAGTGACACCACGATCCATCTACGGTAATTATTATTTAAACATTTTGAAATCAATGTGAAAAACTGTAGTCAATCGTAATTTTTCCTCCGATAAGTAGACAAAATTCGGGCTATGGGAGGTTAATAGTGCAGTGATAACTAAACAAAATTAATTTTTTAAAATATAGATTATTGTACAACTATTATTGATTACTTCAGCGATACCACGATTCATCTATAGGAATTATTACTTTAAGAATTCTCGAATCAAAGCGAATTAAACTAAATTAGACTTTGTGAATTAAAATAGTAAAATCGTTCAACTTTTCTTATTTCTTCCCAGATCTACTGTCCCCACAAAACGAGTATTATAATTAATAAACAATATATGAACCAGCAATTAAAAATTGAAATATTAAAAGAAATATTGTCATGAGTTGCACACAGTTCAGTGAATTTTTAAACCAGAAACTTGATTTATTAAAAAAACAGTTCATTCTCGTAAAAAGTATCGAAATCAAATGCTTCGTTAAATTTAAAAATATGTACACTCCCATCCAAAAGCCCCCGGACACTGTGTAAATTGTGAATAAAAATTTTATCGAAGTACATGTTCATTAAACTCTTAAGAAAATAATATAATTTAAGGTTCTGTGTAATGTAAAATATTAGCGAATGCTTGCATTTTATAACTACAGCACAAACGTTTTCTTATTCCAAATTTCTTAAGTGTCCCATCACTTACGAACGAATGTGTATATTTTACTTTTTAAAACATTCTAATATCGTGATAACTGTAAAAATAAACTCACAATAATAAAAAAAAAAAAAAATGTAACGAATAAAGTATACGTACTATTCAAGCGGTCTATAAAAAATTTGGTAAATTTCGCTTGGTAAATTGTCAGAAGGAATAAAAGGGAACGCGAACCTAAACTATCGTAACAAAATGGAGGACTGAAGGATTGACGAGAGTAATCGCGGCATTGATTTGTTCGCAGACTCCGGGTCCGAAAGTGGATCGCACAAAGCTGGTGTGGGTGGTACTCGAGGATCGGGCGGCCATAAAAGCGGCGGCGGTTCTGACGGGAAACCAACCAGAGTTCGCACCGTTCTGAACGAGAAACAGCTTCACACTCTGAGAACTTGCTACGCGGCGAATCCGCGACCGGACGCGTTGCTGAAGGAGCAATTGGTGGAGATGACGGGCCTAAGTCCGCGCGTGATTAGGGTATGGTTCCAGAACAAGCGGTGCAAGGATAAAAAGAAGACGATCGCTATGAAACAGCAGATGCAGGAAAAGGTGAGCACGCGAGAATTATGTTCAATTTCTTCGAGCGTTTCAGTTATATCATTTTTTATATTAGAAGAATATAAGATAGTAAATGTGTATTTTTTTTAATGTAATCTACGCTCGGTTGTGATATTTTAGAATTAATAGCAAAGCAAATTAATTATAACTAAGGGTACACTATTTTATGTTATAAAATATAAAATATTGAATCATTATTTAGTAAATGTGTATTTTTTGAATGTAATCTACTCTCTTTGTGATATGATAGAATTAATAACAAAGCAAGTTGGTTATAGCTAGGGGTACAATTTTTTATATTATAAAATATAAGATATTGAATCATTATTTAGTAAATGTGTATTTTTTTAATGTAATCTACGCTCGGTTGTGATATTTTAGAATTAAAAGCAAAGCAAGTTAATTATAGCTAGGGGTACAATTTTTTATATTATAAAATACAAAATACTGAAACATTATTTAGCAAATGTGTATTTTGTTAATATAATTTATTATTTAATAGGTGTAGATTTTTTAAATATAATCTACGCCTGGTTGTGATATTTTAGAATTAATAACAAAGCAAGTTAGTTATAGTTAGGGGTACAATTTTCTATATTACAAAATATAAAATATTGAATCATTAATTAAATTGAAAAATATTAAATATTGAATCATTAATTAATATTGAAAAAATATTGAATATGTTTTTTTTTTATATATAATCTATGCTTGGTTATAATCTGAAATAATTAAAGCCAAATAACTTAGTTATAGTTAGTGGTACAATTTTCTATATTCTAACAATATAAAATATTTAATATTTAATGATTGTGCATTTTCTAATACAATTTCAATTTGTTATAATTAAAAACAAATAAGTTAATTATAGTTAGAGGTATACAACACTAAACTATGAATATTATATTTCTTAAACATCTATTTAAAATGTGTTAATTTATACGTGTACTAAGATTCTCAGAGTAGCCATTTGACCTTCACAGTCATGAAATAATAATTTATTCGAACCTTCAATCGTGTCGTGATCTTCAATTTCAATCGACATTAAACGAATGTAAAAAAAAAAGAAACAGAATAAGAAATCTTGTTTCACTTTTATACAATCCTTAACCCTTTCGATATTAACGCTGACTACATGTTACCCAAAGTCTCACACGAACTTATATTATCAAGCCACATTTTTTAACACATTGACAGACAGTAGGAACAAGTGAAGTTAAAAAAATTAACACTATATATTTTTGTAATTTTTAGAATATTAGAAGTATAGTTTTACTCTTTCTGCTTAAATAAACTTAATTTTGATTAATTCAGCACCTTTAATTAGGTTGCGGCTATAACCGTCATGGCACCAGCGGACTCTAGACACTAAGTAATGGGACGATAGTGGCTATAACAACAAAAATTTAATTGTTTCCAAAACATGACACTAGGTTTCTACTTGCACGCCGGTAAATGCACATTTGTGCCGCTATAGCCGTAGTGTCTAAAAACGACCGTTTCGTTTTGGACGGCTATTGCCGTCATGTCACATAGTGAACTTCGCTTTGACGGCTATAGACACAAGTGTCCGTCAACGTGTTAATTAAATTACTCCAAAATACATTCATTTATTATTATTATATACATTTCATTTATTATATATTTATATATCTATTTAATGCAACTTAGATAAAGAAATAATAATTAAAATCCCGGTAGAGCATTCGCGAGCAAAGCCGTCGTGTCAAAAGAGTTAATATTACACTAATGTACAAAATAAAAAGAAAAACTATAAAAATAAGAGAAACGTGTATCGTTCGCAGTCGTTTTTTCGTGTAAAGCAACAGTTTAACAAATAAAAGTGTTTCATGTTTCAGGATGGACGTAAATTAGGGTTTGGCGGGATGCATGGAATTCCTATGGTGGCCAGTAGTCCCGTCAGACACGAGAGCTCCATAGGAATGACACCGCTTGAAGTGCAAGCTTATCAACCCCCATGGAAAGCTCTTTCAGATTTCGCCCTGCATACTGATTTGGACAGGCTAGACCCTAACACGCCTTCTTTTCATCACCTAGTGTCACAGGTAATTAATTACACTCAATTTTATTTTTCTGTTTTGCGAAATGTGGCTCTGATTGGTTGTAACTTCTTTGGACACAACTCTAAGGAAATAGGAATATTAATTCGGTAGCTGCCACGATCCTCATTTTGGAATTTGGAATTTTATTACTTTTTGGTACGCTTTACAATTTAACCCTCTATGGGACCGTGTGACTTAAAAGTTACAAATTAATGTATCTGTATTTAAAACAATTTATTTTATTTAGTCATCACTGTACGATTAAATTTAATTATTGTATTACTGCAGTGATACCAGGATTCATCTGTAGCAATTATTACTTTAAGAATTTTCGAATCAAAGCGAAAAACTGTAATCAATCGTAATTTTTCCTCTGATAAGTAGACAAAATTCGGACTATAGAGGGTTAAATTTACAATATTGAAAATTAGGAAATACAAAATACGTGTAATATTTCGATACTTTGCGTTAGGCAGAGTGTCAAAGACGCGAATAACTATTGCTAATAGTTATCTATCGCTAATAGAATATCCATTGCTAATAGAATATCCATTGCTAATAGAATATCCATTGCTAATAGTGAACTATTGCTAATAGTGAACTATTGCTAATAGTGAACTATTGCTAATAGTGAACTATTGCTAATAGTGAACTATTGCTAATAGTGATCTATTGCTAATAGAATATCCATTGCTAATAGAATATCCATTGCTAATAGAATATCCATTGCTAATAGAATATCCATTGCTAACAGAATATCCATTGCTAATAGAATAACTATTGCTAATAGAATATCCATTGCTAATAGAATAACTATTGCTAATAGTGATCTATTTCTAATAGTGATGTATTGCTAATAGAATATCTATTGCTAATAGTGATCTACTGCTAATAGAATATCTATTGCTAATAGAATAACTATTGCTAATAGTTATCTATTGCTAATAGAATATCCATTGCTAATAGAATAACTATTGCTAATAGTTATCTATTGTTAATAGTGATCTATTTCTAATAGTGATGTATTGCTAATAGAATATCTATTGCTAATAGTGATCTACTGCTAATAGAATATCTATTGCTAATAGAATATCCATTGCTAATAGTGATCTATCGCTAATAGTTATCTATTGACAATACTTGTCTATTGCTAATAGTGATCTATTGCTAATAGTGATCTATTGCTAATAGCGATCTATTAGCTAATAGTAATCTATTAGCTAATAGAATATCTATTGCTAATAGTTATCTATTGCTAATAGAATATCTATTAGCCAGAATAACTATTGCTAATAATAATCTATGAAGATTGAAGAAATCGTAAGCCAAGGAATTAACAATCTTTCATTTCAGATGCACGGTTACGATCTTCACGGTGGACCACCACAGTTGCCACCGCCTGGGATGCTCGGTGCACCGATGAACGACGGCGGAGGTGGCGGTGGTGGCGGTCCTCTGCCACCACCTGGTCCACACCATCCAAGCGGCGGTGGACCAGACATGGGCCAGCATCCCGACAGCACCGATAGCTATGTAACTTACCTCGAAAGTGACAGTGACTCCCTTCATCACGATACAGGAAGTCCATAGTGTTGTGCAGTGTGGCCAGAACGAAAGTGTCCGCTTTCTTCGTGGTCTTCTTTCAATAAGTGCTTGAAGAGAATCGTAGTCTGCGAAAACAAATAGGTTGACTATGAACGGCTGGAAACGGGACGAAAGTCGGTGGGAATGTTGTAGGTTTTTTTTTTTAAGAAAGCTTGACCCTTTCGCGCTTCATCGAATACTTTATTTGATCTTCCAGGTGGAACGCGGATGAGATTGTTTCTAGTCGAGGGAAAGGATAGAAAGATTCGGTTTGACTTAGGCGCGAATTAACCCTCTATAGCCCGAATTTTGTCTGCTTATCGGAGAAAAAATTAGGATTGATTACAGTTTCTCGCTTTGATTTGAAAATGTTTTAACTAATAATTACTGTGGATGGATCGTGGTGTCGCTACGGTAATACAGTAATCAAATTTAATAGTGAAGTGATAACTGAACAGAATTAATTTTTTAAAGTATAGATACATCAGTTTGTAACTTTTTTGTCACGCGGTCTCATAGAGGGTTAACTAAACTGTTTGAGCCTGCTGTCCTTGCTTGCACTACGCATTCGTATCTCTTTAAAAAATGTTGTTTATAATGTAAACAAATTTTTTTTAATTTTGTTTACTATATGACAAATTTTTTTTAATTTTGTTTACTATATAAAACAATTTTTTTGTAATTTTGTTTACTATATAAAACAATTTTTTTGTAATTTTGTTCACCATATAAAAAAATTTATTTAATTTTGTTTATCATATAACAAAATTTTTTTAAATTTTGTTTACTGTATAAAACAATTTGATTAATTTTGTTTATCATATAACAAAATTTTTTTAAATTTTGTTTACTGTATAAAACAATTTTTTTCTATTTTGTTTACTATATCAAAAAAATTTGTTTTAATTTTGTTTATTATACAAAACAATTTTTTGTAATTTTGTTTACTATATAAAAAAAGTTTTTGAATTTTGTTTATTATATCAAAAAAATTTTCATTTTTGTTTTGGACTTGCAAAATATATGGTATTAAAGAAGTCAACTTGAAAATTAAACACATTAAATTTGATAAAGGAACATTTAAAAGCGTAGTAATTTGGTTCAGACTCGAGGAGGACAGCAGGTTTAATAAATTAAATATTAGAGTTATTGGTTATCTAAATGAGTGATGTATTATGGATGAAATGTCGTGTTTGATAAAATAATAATTTCGTCCTTTTAAAGGAGAGATAAATTTGGATACAATGAGATCTTGGATCACTCCTGAGTGATTCCATATTTTATGATTTAAAAATAATAATAATAATAATAAGCGTTTAGACCATAATTGTATTGTATTAATTCGTGCAAAATTAATTAAATATTCATAAATTATTAATACATCGTATGGAACATATGTTTTCGAATATTCATAAACTCACAGTTGTATATGTGTTCAATGGAAAATTTGAAATATTTTCATAATTATGTAAAGTAAATTGATTTCATCACAGTGGATTGATAAATAATTTCTAAATTATTTAAGTATTCTAAAAATATTAAATAACCGTAATAATTTTTGCGGCGATAAAAATTTGTTTAATATTTTTAAAATGTTACCATTTTTAATAATGAAACATTAATTACGAATATTGGTTGTAATTAACCTTTTCTCGTGTAATTAAAACGTTATGATATACATTGTGTTATAATAACATTTATTCAATTTTTATTCTGTCTCCTTAAAAAATAACTTCTTAAATAAATATAAAAAATTCAGTCAAAAACTCAATTTCATCGAAAATTTCTTTAATGTTTCAAAACTGTGTCACCGTTTCAATATAATGAAACATTAATTAAGAACATTGGTTACAATTAACTTTTTCTTTTGTAATTAAAATGTTATGATAACATTTTATTCAATTTTTATTCTGTCTCCTTAAAAAATAACTTCTTAAATAAATACAAAGAATTCAGTCAAAAACTCAATTTTATCAAAAATTTCTTTAATGTTTCAAAAGTGTGTCACCGTTTCACTATAATGAAACATTAATTAAGAACATTGGTTACAATTAACCTATTCTTGCGTAACTAAAATTTTATGATAACATTTTATTCAATTTTTATTCTGTCTCCTTAAAAAATAACTTCTTAAATAAATATAAAAAATTCATTCAAAAACTCAATTTTATCAAAAATTTCTTTAATGTTTCAAAACTGTGTCACCGTTTCAATATAATGAAACATTAATTAAGAACATTGGTTACAATTGACTTTTTCTTTTGTAATTAAAATGTTATGATAACATTTTATTCAATTTTTATTCCGCTTCAAAAAATACCTTCTCAAATAAATACAAAGAATTCAGTTAAGGACAAATAATCTCACAATTTCCTCGATCCTACGATGCAAAATTAAACCAACACCTACAGACTTAAATCTTTGCATACTCATCCCAATCACACAAACGAATTAAAAATTTCTGCGCGAAAGGGTTAAGAAATATCGACGTTGATAAAAACAATGGTATGATTTGCATAAAAATGAGCTTAAACAGCGAACGGTCGGATCAACGATTCGAACAACGTTGTACGGACAGAAACGATCGGAAACAATTGTACAATCTATGGAAAAATAAATTCTGTGTATCTGAAATAACTCCGATCGCGTTTCGGATCCAACGAACGAAATTAATAATCGTTGGACGAATTATTTCGCCAGGTCGTAGGCGTCGTGCTCGATGTTTCGCAATTAAACGTTTTTATCGTGAACGAGAGAAATTGGACGATAAATAAATGCATCTGTTCGCGAGAAATCTCAGGTAGAATGTGTATAATGGTTAACGAACGATATCGGCGAAATTTGTCGATCCGATAATTGATTGTTTATCGAAAAATGGTAATGGTATTTAATCGAAACGGGCGAAAAAAAAAA
>SMSQ01026014.1:87616-102320 GCA_019453375.1 Ctenoplectra terminalis
TATATATATATATATATATAATATTACCTAATCTAACGTTAAATAATAGAAACAATCTTGTACATTCATGTAATAATAAGCGTACAGTATGAGTGAGCTTACAAATATAGGAATGTATATCGCACGAGAGATGTGGGAACAATTATTGTTCTATGTCAGCTTCAATAACAATTTTATGGCATACTTTCCAGACAGCTCTTAATATGCTGCCAAGCTTGCACTCCCTGTAAATATTTATAGAAGCATCGATTTATCTGTACGACGATATTAAATTAATTAAATAGTAATGTGTATGTTACCTTTCTAGCAAGTTTAAATTGTAAGATACAATAAGCTGCCAAAATTTCTTTTAAATCCACCACTTTTTGATGTTGAAATCTCTCTATGTCCATCATTGCTTTGATAGAAAAAGACCTACAAATATTATAAGAAGAATGTAGAGAAACGTATTAAATGTATTTGTATTTTTTACACAACATTTCTTATTTTTTAAATATAGAATTGCTCAGAAAAAAACTAATTTTATGGCTGGTTCCAGTTTTATACTTTATATGTATAAATTCAGCATTATCTTAACACGTTGAAGACCAGCAACTTTTTTGTAAATCTTATTGCGAGATGAAGTTATATTCGAATAAAATGTTTACTTGCACACGTTTGCAAAACAATTATACCTGCAGTAAATATGGATCTTCATTTCTATTTTCTGCCAGAGCGATCATTTTTAAACGTAACTTTCCATTTACAATTGCTCGTTACTTTTACAAACTAAAAGAAACGGGATACGAGATATCTCGTGATCTGTCCTCAATGTGTTAATCATCATTTTGTCACATTATGTACATTAGGTACTGTTTATATAAATATTTGATTAAAATACATTACTTTAAATCTTCATCCACTCGTTTGACAGCTTCTTCGTGCTGTGCAATTCTTTGTTCCAGTTGTAGCATTTTCAATTCGCGAACCTCTTCCGTATCCACGGAAACAAATAGTCGTGACATTAAGCCTGATTTACCTACAATAATAAACCACATTATATTAATAAACTGCATACTTTTAATTAAAATAGTAATCATATTTATTTTAGATTAGAACCTTGTATAACTTTTTCTTTTTGTTCAAATGCAGCAGTTAGAGCATCATGAGTTTCATCTTTGGTTAACTGTAAAGCCTCCCTTCGTTTGACAACTGCTTGCAGCGCAGAAGCACCAAACAACCATTCTTTTAACTGATCTGCTATTAGTTCCTCTTCCTCAAGAGTTGTGTCTATTGTCGCTGCTAATGAATCCAAGTAATGACCCGATTTCTAAGAAAACAGGCTGTAATGCAGTGTGCTTTGCAATATATATTCTTATGGTATATCTTAATTATGTCTTTTACACACACACAAAAAACAAAAAAAAAAAAAACTGGATCATTCTAACCATTCCAAACACGCAAACAATACAAAATTAAACTGTGTATTAACTCCTTGAAGCTTGGTGGGATTAAAAGTGTCCCACCTTTTTAATACCTAAATATGCATAGCGGGACATAAATAGTCCCTAACTGTATTAAATACGTGAGCTAATGTAAACTTTAATGTATATTTAGTTATTAATAAGGTGGGACGCTTAAAACCCTACCATGCTTCAAAAAGTTAAACTATAAATACCTGTAGCCCATCACCCATTTCCCTTTCTATGGCACTCCATTCACTAAACACACGACCATAATTTGCATGTAATTTGTATAAACTATGCTGTTTTTCTACAAGTCGTGCGCGTACTCGAAGAAGATTACATAAATTATTCTGAAATATTAAAGTAATGTTATTAACATTCAATTATTGTTTCCCACTGATAAGCATACCTGAAGTTCAATTCCATAATTTTTGATTGTTTCAAATCGTTTGTCTGGCTTCCTTAATCGCACGGCTACACTCAGCGCCTTTAATTTTGATTCTACTAATTGCAAGTAACCTGTTATAAAGCATTTTGACAATTACAATGTTTATAATAATAGATACACGATATAAATAATTAATAAAATACTTTGATAGAATATATAATTTACCAGTCTCTTTAATACTTTCCCTCCAGCCGTCCTTTTGTTGTAGAAATCCCATAAAATGCTCATCGCGAGACAAGATGGGGTGCGAGGCTACCCTCAATAGGAAATTCTTAAAAAAAAAAAAAGAAATTTGTTACAAATTTTAAATGGATACTTTGTAACGAATAGACAAATAAAAATATGTATAAATGATATACCTCAAGGCCAACTCTGCGTCTATCAACAAAATCTGGGTCAAACGTGTCAGTAGTAACCTTTTGCCATGCATATAAAACCTTTTTCTCTGGTAAAGGAGGCAGTACAACGTATGGATAAGAAATTTCTAAATAAGCTCGAAGCAGTTCAAATTCTGTGTATCGGCGCCAGAGCGAACTTACTTTGGTGATCGCGCCTTTAAAATCTGGATCAGTAACTCTATAACATTTAATACACGCACATTTTACTTACACGAGAAACTGAAAATTCAATTGTACATATATTTAATACTTACACATTTTTATATCTTTATTGTATTATATAAAATGTTATGTTTACTTACTTAGTCTCAATGAGGTAGACTGTATAAAATTCTCTTAAATTCAATGCTCCGTTTGCCCGCTTTTCAGTCTCAATTATTGAGATCTCCATGTGGTCGAGCAGTGAATCCTAACACATAATACACGTACTTAAAAATTTAAGACACGAAAAACCCAAGCGTCTTTAATATATTTACAAACGATAGAAACAGATTTACAGAAAAAGGAGAGGTAGGAAAAAACAAATTTGAAATTCATAGCACAGTGTAATATATTTATTCTAAAATGTATATAGATAAGTAGTTATTACGAAATAAGAATAACCCGATTAATCTTTAGTATGAAATATTAACGCCGAATAATATTCAAACAGAAGCACAGAAAAGAAGCAAATAAATAATTTTACACTCTCTAATTTTCAAAACTTAAAATGACAAATTTTTTCATCCGCATTATCCGCATTAAATTACTCAACAGGATAATGTCTGTTAATGATATCTGAATTTAGTGACCACATGCCCGTTTAAGATACGAAAGATATCACACAGGTTTAAATACCCTCTATAAACGCGTGCAAATACCATAGGTACCGCCAACACTTGCGCAGTGGTGCTCAACCCAACAATTCATGACCTACTTCAGCTTCACATAAAACAAGAAACTTACGTTTCTCATTTCAACCATACAAATAATCATTTTTTTTAAATTACAGGCTCTCCAGCACATCTACGGTTAACACATTGACTGCCAGGCATATTTACAGCGTCCAAGGTTTTATTTTAAAGAATACATGAAATTTTACAAAATATATCAAGTTACCGATATAATATTTTAATAGCATTTACAATAATTTTTACTGAAAAAAAAACACTAATAATTCTTAACTCAAATGGTCATTTATAATTAATCTAAAATTACAGCGCCACGAGATATCCCGTAGTTGGCAGTCAATGGGTTAAATTATTAACAATCAATTTATTCCATCTATATCAAGATATATCGCAGTACCGGTTACTGTCTTTTAACTAATCTAAAGTGTCTTTTATACGATCCTTCGATGTCAGAGTGTCCTTCGAACAATGCAGTAGCATTTAATTCATGTGCAACTGGTGCATCCAAATAATATAAGCATCCTCGAAAGCTAGCTTCGTTAAACTTAACATCTAACGAATGAGAAAAAAAAAAGAAACCAAAGATAAAGAAATGATAAAGGTACAGATATGATTTGGTAGAAACAAGACTACAAAAAGATATGGAATAAAAAGTACGAAACTTATACCAACAATAACAAAGCATGAGAACCACTGCGCCGCGTTTTCATTATTTTTTCAATGCACGTACGCTCTCTGTTGCGTTTATTTATCGCTTCTTCGACTTAAACAAGTATAATCTCGTCGTTTTTAAAAGTTACACGACAACGGTGATACCTAGAAAATCGTTTAAACGGAATGCATTTAAAATATAGCGTCAACCGACGTATTGATTTGGCGGACGAATTGAATAGGTCAAGCAACCCAAGAGTTCCTCACCTCTTTCTGTGTCTCCATAGTGGTCGTGTTCGCGTTCGCCTCCCTCTGATAATTGCCGTTCTGAAACGCTTCTTCCATGATTTCAAGCCGGCCTAAAAATCTACCAAGCGGCGAAGGAACCTTTGAAACCTTTCACATCACGTCCACTGTCTCCATTACTGACAGTGTCACTTTACTCGATAGAGCACTGTTGCAGCGAGCCAAATTCCCTTCAAAATGTCCGATAACGAATCATTTTGTCGTTAACTCTTTTGAAAAGATACTTTATTCATTTTAATATAGAATTTTTGTTAATTTAAAGGATTGGTTCGATACAGAGTAATTTGTTGTTAAATTTTTGTGAGTAATTACGGCTTACGAAGTTCTCGATCGTATTCTAGGGAATTTTAGGTATATTGTAACCAGAAGGTTCTGAAACAATGCGTGCAGGTAATAATGAGAGAATAATTTGTATGTGCATTTTGATGGTGGCGCACGTAAAATTGTTCCTTTACACGACTTTATTGGTGGTTTGTAAATGTTTCATTGGAGATTTTTCGGTGTTTTTTTTATTTCAAGACGGGATACAGTGTCGTTGGTGGTTTGTAAATGTATCGCTGGAAAATTCAATATTTTTATTTTAAAACGAGATAAAGGTCTAGTGAATTCTATAAAATTAATTGTATATAATGATATTTAAATATTTATCGGTTTGTTTGAGATAGAGACAAATTTTTTTTATAATTGTATCGCTGGAAAATTCAATATTTTTATTTTAAAACGAGATAAAGGTCTAGTGAATTCTATAAAATTAATTGTATATAATGATATTTAAATATTTATCGGTTTGTTTGAGATAGAGACAAATTTTTTTTATAATTGTATCGCTGGAAAATTCAATATTGTTTATTTTAAAACGAGATGAAGATCTAGTGAATTCTATAAAATTAATTGTATATAATGATATTTAATTACTTATAGGTTTGTTTGAGATAGAGATAAATTATTTACAATTTAAATATTTATCGGTTTGTTTGAGATAGAGACAAATTTTTTGCTTGAATTTAATATTGTTATATATAGGGTGTTTGTCGAGAGATTGCTACAAATATGATTTCTAAAATAACAGCAATAAAATAAATATTAATAAGAAAATGAACAATACAAATGCAGTTTCTTTTTTCTTTTCTTTTGCCTGAATGTGTTTCTTCCACAAAGTAAAGCGGTACTGTTTTTTGTTTGCCAAAAATCTGCTGTAATTGCCACTTTAAGGCTTTGTAAACAATTTTGTCACTATGTTGCGTCGTTGCTCTATTCGTCAAGTGACCTGGACATAGGAATGCGAGTGTTAACCCTCTATAGCCCGAATTTTGCCTGCTTATTGGAGAAAAAATTACGATTGATTATAGTTTTTCGCTTCGATTTGAAAATGTTTAAATTAATAATTACCGTAGATGGATCGTGGTGTCACTACAGTAATCAAATTTAATAGTGCAGCGATAATTAAAGAAAATTAATTTTTTAAAATATAGATGCGTCAGTTTGTAACTTTTAAGTCACAAGGTCCCATAGAGGGTTAATATTATCAAGATCCTTGAACACTAGAATTACCAACGATTAAAGTTTACCTATTTCAACCAAAAAAATTCAAAACAATAATTATTTGAAAAAAATACAAAATGCAAGAGAAATAAATCTTCATTCATATTCGTTAAAGAAAAACACAATTAATTCTTAAAAATGCATCGTTATAAATTTATAGAATTTATATGAGAAATTGCAAACCAGTCATTTTGACCATCTCGGTAGTTAGTAGTATAATAGTAATAGAATAAAAGTATTTTTTAAATAATTTTGTAAGAAATGAAACAAAAAGAGTTTTGTTGAAAACAATAATAAAACAGATTTATTGCATAACAGTATTGTTTCTTTTTTTTTTTATTATTATATCGCCTTCGAATATTGCGATATTAATTTATTAACATATTACCTAGTAATTCATTGGCTAATAAAATTATTAAAATTGTTGAGGAATTATTCTAAAATTATTTCATACCGTACAATTTTTGAGATTTGCTAAAAATCTCACTTCGAACACGCATTCGTTTTCTAAATTATTTTCATATTTCAAGCATACGTATAAAATGGTGAGCATACCTTATGCTACATGAGTGTAACTAGACTGTATTTACATATTTACATGATGGGAAATCATGCACCGAAATTATACAATCGACGAAAGACCAGGGACGAGATACATTTACTGACGCAACTTAAAAAGTGAAATAATCGTTTAAGAATTGTTGTATATTTTTTATCTTCCGAGGTTACGTACTTTTAATAACATTTCGTATATCAACATACAACCAGTTTCTTTTTTTTAATATACATTTATAAAGGCTAGAATAAATATTGAGCCTAAGACTTATTCTCAAACGATTACTTCGTTTTGTAATTTTTGTCAGTAAGTGTAGGTATTTACAAGCGATCCTTTCAGTTATTAGCTGATTACATTTTATCCGTGTATATTGTCGTCAGGCAATTTGCTTCGGCTTATCCTTTTGGGAGTGCTTCCGAGGTAGAACAGTCACTAACAACGCCGACACTGAAGAATTGAATATTAAATATAAAAAATATGAATTTCAATGCAAATATTAAAATATAACAAAATATATATTGTATTGCAAATATTAAAATATAAAAAGTATGTATTCGATTGTAAATATTAAAATATAGAAAATTTGTATTGGATTGCAAATATTAAAATATAAAAAATATGTATTGGGTTGCAAATATTAAAATATAAAAAATATGTATTCGTAATATTAAAATAGAAAAACTACGTATTGAATTGCAAATATTAAAATAGAAAAACTACGCATTGAATTGCAAATATAAAAATATGAAAAATATGTATTTCATTGCAAATATTAAAATATAACAAAATATATATTGTATTACAAATATTAAAATATAAAAAGTATGTATTGGATTGAAAATATTAAAATATACAGGGTGTTTCAGCTGATGGAGACTACCTAAATATCAGAATACAAAAAATACATGCTTTCACAGTAAAAAAAAAAACTACTACTGATTTTGAAAAACTCGAAAAAATATTTTCTTTCCATAAAGCATTTTTTCATATAATTAAAAACAAAGAAGAAATTTAGATAGCCTTCTTCAGCTGCGAAACCTAGTATATTGATAAAATAAAATATTAGGACGTTTCAGAAAATATTGTGCAACTTGATAATAATTTCAATTATTTTAAACTGTTTATGGAAGCATAAAATATGATAATTATTTATTTTAGGATACACTTCACCGATTTTAATGATATTGAAATATATTGCGAAGGTGAACATTTTGAATAATTCTTTCTGATACGTATAATCACCATTGGGCCCTTGTTTCCAAGTTGCACGCAAAAATATTATATTAGGGCGCTCCAGAAAATATTCTGCAGGGAAAAATTATTCAGAATGTTGACTTCGACAATATATTTCCAGGTCGTCAAAATCGGTGAAATACAAAAGTAAATAATTATCCAAAATATAGATATTGATGCATTTATCACTTCTTAAAACGCTATATTTCTATATATTATAACAGTATTTGATTACCTAGAGAAGCAGAGCCGATCATAACGAAGGGACCCAGGCAAGAGAGGTTGAATAAAATTGGGAACAGTAAATTGCCTATAACTGCTCCAATTCTACCAACCATCATAGTCAAACTGACTGCCATAGTCCTGTAAACAAACATTAAATAGTTAATGAAAGAAATACCCACAGCGAATAAATTATCACAGATAAAGTTCAATTTTTTAATTTTTAAAACTTAAATAATACTAATATAATTTACTTAATAATACTCAAATAATAATAAATATTATTTATTTAGTAATACTCAAATAATTATAAATATTATTTACATAATAATACTCAAATAATAATAATAAGTATTATTAACTCAATAATACTCAAATAATAATAAGTATTATTTACTTAGTAATACTCAAATAATAATAAATATTATTTAGATAATAATACTCAAATAATAATAAATATTATTTGTATAATAATACTCAAATAATAATAAATATTATTTACATAATAATACTCAAATAATAATAAATATTATTTACATAATAATACTCAAATAATAATAAGTATTATTTGCATAATAATACTCAAATAATAATAAGTATTATTTGCATAATAATACTCAACTAGTAATAAGTATTATTTACTTAATAATACCTAAATATAATAATTTACTTAATATTACTTAAGTAATAATACTTAAATAATTTTAATTCTTTTTTTTAAATTTTCTATACCTTAAACATGTAGGAAAATTATCAACAATTATGTTTACAACACAGGCACCACCTATACNCTGTAAATTTATAAAATTTCTATGAGAAATTACGAACCAGTCATTTCGACTGGTACGGTAGTTCTAGTGTTAAAGGGACTTACAGATCTTTTATACTGCAGATTCAGATGTTAACATTCAGATTAAACATGAAACAGAATATATNAATACTCAAATAATAATAAATATTATTTAGATAATAATACTCAAATAATAATAAATATTATTTGTATAATAATACTCAAATAATAATAAATATTATTTACATAATAATACTCAAATAATAATAAATATTATTTACATAATAATACTCAAATAATAATAAGTATTATTTGCATAATAATACTCAAATAATAATAAGTATTATTTGCATAATAATACTCAACTAGTAATAAGTATTATTTACTTAATAATACCTAAATATAATAATTTACTTAATATTACTTAAGTAATAATACTTAAATAATTTTAATTCTTTTTTTTAAATTTTCTATACCTTAAACATGTAGGAAAATTATCAACAATTATGTTTACAACACAGGCACCACCTATACTCGACATGGCTACGAAAACCGAGCATAGACCCAGGATACTGTTAGCGCTCTCGGCCCAGTAGAGCGACGCGCAACAAGCAGCTGCCACCATGAAGCAAGTAGCTGAAAATAATAACGCAAACGTAGAATATATTAAAAATAATCGAATGAAATATTCATTAATATAAAACAACAACATCTAAGGGTACATATTTATTCGAGAGTCTTTCACTCTGCTACGGTCCTCAAATTCTTTTCGACCCAAGCGGGCTTCCATTTCACTAAAAAAAAAAAATTCTTAATTTTGATAGAAATGTAACTTTAACACAAAATTGAAACAAGGAAATTCGCATATTTACAAATCAGATTCTTTTATATTTTTTTCAAAATTAAAAAAATATTTAACGAAAGAAAAAAAAAATACAAGCATATAAATTTAATATACTTTTTTCAAATTGTGTCTGTACTCTCCAGAACAATTCTCGATAATTTTACTCTCAAATCACCTACCCTTACGTAAAATTAAAAACAAATTTATTTTATGTATATTATATATATTATGCAGTCTAGAGCATCTTACCTATAAGTTTTTTTTTCCCTACTACAGTGATCAGTGTACCTGCCAGAGTATATCCTACAACACCAGTAGTCGCAATCACAATGGAATTGATGAACACTTTTGAATTCAGTTCGGCCTGAAATAAGGTTCCATTAAGGATGCATTCAATTTTCCAAGCGCGCTGCAATTATTAATAGTAACTTTTGAAACAAAACTTTGGACATTCTGTGTCGAGTACCTGTTCCATGTTGAGTATATACAATCTACTTTTTCTCTGACATCAGTTCAATTGTTAGTCAATATTAAAAATTGTTTTTGTGAATATAATTAAAAGGATAAGCCAGATAGACAATCGTTTTATCTACTAAATATCGTAACGAGTATTGTATTTTAGATTTATTCATACAGGGTGTCCCAAAAGGTCTGTAAGTCTCTTTAAGTGATTATTCTTGAGATAATTTCAAGCAACTTTTTCCTTTATCGAAGCGTCAAATTTCGCTTTGTTAACGAATTACTAACGAAAAACACTGATTAATCACGGAGCGAGAAAGGCGGCCGGCGACCAGCGAAAGCGTTCACAGTATCTAAGATACTCTATTTTGTTTATTATGTGCATTCTGCATATTTTCCTGCGTTAACTCTGCTACGGTCTTCGACATTTCCTCAATTCAGTCATGCATTAATTTCTTTAACACTAGAAACAGAGATTCTGAACATGGAGACAGTGGCGCTACGTGATTGCTTAGACTTTTTCGTGAATAACTCATTAACAAAGCCGAATTTGAGATTTTCGCAAAGGAAAAAGTTGCTTAGAATTATCTCAGGAATCACCCTTTAACAGTAGAACTACCGACGATTAAAATAAATTTATTTGTAGCAAAGAAATCAAGATGATGAGTATTTGAAAAAATTCTTATACTAAGANCTGCGTTAACTCTGCTACGGTCTTCGACATTTCCTCAATTCAGTCATGTATTAATTTCTTTAACACTAGAACTACCGATGATTAAAATAGATTTATTTGTAGCAAAGAAATCAAGATGATGAGTATTTGAAAAAATTCTTATAATAAAGGTAATGATTCTTCGTGCATATTTTTTGCAAAAAATTATAGAAAATCCCTAAAAATGCGCCACTGTAAATTTATAAAATTTCTATGAGAAATTACGAACCAGTCATTTCGACTGGTACGGTAGTTCTAGTGTTAAAGGGACTTACAGATCTTTTATACTGCAGATTCAGATGTTAACATTCAGATTAAACATGAAACAGAATATATAGAAAAAAAAGAAAATTGTTTTCTGTTATTTATTTCCTTCAAATTATCATTTCATCTCATTTTTTCTAATTGATTAGATGTTATTAAACTAATGACAAACAGACTAATGTATTAAACAAACTTTATAGTTCCAAGAAAAATGCGGCTACATCATAAAATTAGATGTTACGCATACTAACAACAAGTTGTTTGTATTTATGTAAAATTTTAAAATTGAACTAGAAAATGAAAATACGTTTGAATCAGGTAGCCTGATGACGTAGCAGGATTAAAATTCTCCATGAATACTGTTTACTATTTACGTTAGAAATATAGAACTGTTCTTAAGTTAAGTGTAAACATACGATTAAATACCCGCAGAAAGCTTTTATTCGTTGCGATCGATTTTTTAAGAACGACATTCGAAAAAGAAAATAGTATTTCATACTCGAGCACTTTTCTCTAATTGAATATTCATTTTCAAAATACACAAAATACACAAAATTAATTAGAAACAAATGCGTAAATGAATAACCATAAGCCGTACGTGACCTTAATAAACGAATAAATAAATAAATAAAAAGTGATTGTAATTATAAATGTTGTCTTACCGGTACGCACGTATGAGTAGCGTTTAAAGTTTCGTTTACGAAACTCACTGAGGAACTGTTCGATTGCCGTTGACCTAACATGTAACAGAAGCGTGGCTGCGAGCTCACGTAATCGTGTTTCGTGTAATCGTTCTTAAAATGTTCCATCATCGTGAACAATTGCGGCATCCACAGTCTGATCGAGTTCGATCTACAAATTCAAAATTCCTCGTTAATCTATGTTGATCGTTTTACCTGACGCTTAAATTTCTTTCATAACACTAGCTCTTGAAATACACTTACAAGGAAACATACCGAACTGTCCGTCTCCGATTTTGATGAAACTTGGTGGATACATTAACACTAAACCTACCGAAGCGGTCAAATGACCGCTATAATTTCTTCTCCAAATTTTATAAATTATTAACCGTGCACTTTTGAATATTTTTTTGTGATTTTCCGTAAAATATATGGCCATAGATTTGTTTCTCTAGCATCGTGTATTTCTCCAAGTATCTATTATTGTAATTTCTTTGACACAAGTAGGTATAGTTTAATCGTCGGTAGGTTTAGTGTTAAATAGGTGAAAATAAGGGACACGTATTTTTTTATAGCTGCCCAATCGCAAGTTTAGAGGGTGAAGTCAGCCCTTCAAGTTTCAGCAGAAAAATGCTATCTCGAAAACTATCGTTATATGAAAATAATAATTCGGATTCGCACGGTTTGCGTATTATAAGAAAATTTACAAAACTGTACGAGGCAAATCTGTCATATTATATATTAATAGATTCAGAGAGAAATTTCGGAACCTTTTTGTCGTTATGTAAATTTTTGTATCTCTTAAAATAATGTAGCAATCAATTTTTTCGTCGCAAACAAATTACTTTTTTACAAAATCTGTGACCACTATTTGGTTTACTTTGAGAAACCATGAAACTTTGCCCGAAGAAGTTTTCTTATATCTATGATAGTTTTCGAGATAGTATTTTTCTGGTGAAACTTCAAGGGTTGATTTCACCCTCTAAACTTGAGATTGGGCAGCTATAAAATAATACGTGACCCTTATTCTCACCTGCTTAATATATCCACCACGTTTNAAACAAATGCGTAAATGAATAACCATAAGCCGTACGTGACCTTAATAAACGAATAAATAAATAAATAAAAAGTGATTGTAATTATAAATGTTGTCTTACCGGTACGCACGTATGAGTAGCGTTTAAAGTTTCGTTTACGAAACTCACTGAGGAACTGTTCGATTGCCGTTGACCTAACATGTAACAGAAGCGTGGCTGCGAGCTCACGTAATCGTGTTTCGTGTAATCGTTCTTAAAATGTTCCATCATCGTGAACAATTGCGGCATCCACAGTCTGATCGAGTTCGATCTACAAATTCAAAATTCCTCGTTAATCTATGTTGATCGTTTTACCTGACGCTTAAATTTCTTTCATAACACTAGCTCTTGAAATACACTTACAAGGAAACATACCGAACTGTCCGTCTCCGATTTTGATGAAACTTGGTGGATACATTAACACTAAACCTACCGAAGCGGTCAAATGACCGCTATAATTTCTTCTCCAAATTTTATAAATTATTAACCGTGCACTTTTGAATATTTTTTTGTGATTTTCCGTAAAATATATGGCCATAGATTTGTTTCTCTAGCATCGTGTATTTCTCCAAGTATCTATTATTGTAATTTCTTTGACACAAGTAGGTATAGTTTAATCGTCGGTAGGTTTAGTGTTAAATAGGTGAAAATAAGGGACACGTATTTTTTTATAGCTGCCCAATCGCAAGTTTAGAGGGTGAAGTCAGCCCTTCAAGTTTCAGCAGAAAAATGCTATCTCGAAAACTATCGTTATATGAAAATAATAATTCGGATTCGCACGGTTTGCGTATTATAAGAAAATTTACAAAACTGTACGAGGCAAATCTGTCATATTATATATTAATAGATTCAGAGAGAAATTTCGGAACCTTTTTGTCGTTATGTAAATTTTTGTATCTCTTAAAATAATGTAGCAATCAATTTTTTCGTCGCAAACAAATTACTTTTTTACAAAATCTGTGACCACTATTTGGTTTACTTTGAGAAACCATGAAACTTTGCCCGAAGAAGTTTTCTTATATCTATGATAGTTTTCGAGATAGTATTTTTCTGGTGAAACTTCAAGGGTTGATTTCACCCTCTAAACTTGAGATTGGGCAGCTATAAAATAATACGTGACCCTTATTCTCACCTGCTTAATATATCCACCACGTTTCATAAAAATGGAAGACGGACAGTTCCATATGTTTCCATGTTAGATCTTTTTTATAAAAATAAAAAGAAAAGTTGATTCTTACCCTATTGTGGCTCCCAGTTGAATCAACCCTATAGCTATCAGCTTGAAGATGTTCGGAGAGAGAAACAGGGGTTTGATTTGAAGCCAGCAGCAGCGCAATTTGTCCTTTACGCTGTCGCTCGACATTTCGATAGAGTACTCGTCCTCGAGATCCTTGATCTGCGAATTAAAAATACGATTAAATGTATTATTAGTTGTGTGATTTAATCGTTGGTAATTATTTGTGATTATTGATTAAATTATTGTATTATTACAGTATTATTAGGGGCGGATTTAGGTTGGTTGAGGCCTCGGGCGCAAAATTGGAGCCCTTCTAAATATTAAATCTAAAAATTAGGGCCCTCCTAAACATTAAATCTAAAAATTGGAGCTCTTCTAAACATTAAATCTAAAAATTGGGGCTCTCCTAAATATTAAACCTAAAAATTGGGGCTCTCCTAAATATTAAATTCAAAAATTGGGGCCCTCCTAGACATTAAATCCAAAAATTGAGGCACTCTTAAACATTAAATCCAAAAATTGAGACTCTTCTAAACATTAAATCCAAAAATTGGGGCCCTCCTAAACATTAAATCCAAAAATTGGAGCCCTCGTAAACATTAAATCTAAAAATTGAGGCACTCTTAAACATTAAATCCAAAAATTGTAACCTTTCTAAACATTAAATATAAAAATTGGGGCCCACCTAAATATTAAATCGAAAAATTCGGGCTCTCCTAAATATTAAATCTAAAAATTGGGGTCCTCCTAAACATTAAATCCAAAAATTGTGACACTCTTAAACATTATCTAATCTAAAAAAAAAAAAAACACTTAAATATTAAATTATGAATTTTATTTAATCAAATATAATACATAGGAATTATAATATTCCAAGTTCGTGATTGATTGAATGCTATGAAACTAAATTATGTTTCCCTAACTTTCCACTATATATAAAAAAAAAAAAAA
>SMSQ01026015.1:5026-36567 GCA_019453375.1 Ctenoplectra terminalis
CCCTATTTCTTAATTCTTACCTGTTCCTTAATTCTCCATCCTCATCAACCATCTTCGATCCCAGTCATCGAACACCGACTAAAAAATTCTCGAGAACCAAGATTCGCAGAGATTCGATGTGGAATTTTCAGTGTAACCGGCGGCGAACTCTTCGAGGATATCGTGGCGCGAGAATTCTACAGCGAAGCGGACGCGTCGCACTGTATCCAACAAATCCTGGAAAGCGTACACCACTGCCACCACAATGGAGTTGTGCACAGGGACCTGAAAGTACGTAGAGAAACGAATGTTACGGACGAACTAGCGCCATGCTTGAGAGGGTCCAGTACACCGGGAACGCAAAGGTTCAGTGTGTTTAACCGAACATTTTCAGATAAACGTTTAGGGCACGATAGTCGATGGAACACGGGGGTTTCTTGGTAAAAAAAAAAAAAAAAAAAAAAAAAAAAAAAAAAAAAAAAAACGTAGGAAAAAAAAATAAAAAAAGAAAAAAAAAGGAAAAAAAAAAANGTGTTTAACCGAACATTTTCAGATAAACGTTTAGGGCACGATAGTCGATGGAACACGGGGATTTCTTGGTAAAAAAAAAAAAAAAAAAAAAAAGAAAGAAAAAAGGGAACACGTGGGTAGAAAAAGGTAAAACAGGAAAAAATAGGCAAAAGAACATTTTAATTTAATCTCAAATAATCTTCACAATCTTCTTCGGAGTACATAAATCGGTCAAAAAATAATTTGAACAATAACTGACGCTATTTTTCGATACAAAATACTCATACGTTTATTTTTAATTACCGATCCATCGATCGTTGCTTCTTATATTTTTTCCTATCTCTGAGATAATTTTTGGATTCCTTCGATGATAAATTTCGAACATTGATCCATTCAAAAATTACCTAACGGATAGAAACGATGTTCGAAACGATGTTCGAAACGATGTTTCATACCTTTATGATTAAAAATAAATATAACTATCAAGATTTCACACCAAAATGAAGCGTCAGAAGATCTAACAGACTCCATCCTTTTTTTCTTATTCAAAATTTCACGTCAGATCGTCGTTTCAATTATCGCTCTAAACTGTACCATACATTAGACCGCGTTTATCGTACGAATTTCGCGCGCACGGAACCGTGAAGCCAGAAAAAGAAAGAAAATTAATTCGACTAGAGACGAAAAGAAAAAAAGGTACAAAAAAAAGAAAGAAAAAAGAGAGCGCGGCTGACGAAAAGTGGCGTTTCGCGAAAACTGAAAGAGAGAAAGAGAGAGAGAGAGAGACAGGGGAAGGAAAAAAAAAAGAGCGAAAAGCAGCGCAGCGTAGAAGGTAGACCCACAAATGTGTGTCAAGCATGCACGTATATATCTCCTGTTGGTGGATCAACCTACAGCATGGCCGCGTAAAAATGCAGGACAACGGCAACGGTTTGTGCGAAGAGTGCGCAGGAATGTCGACGAGTCTGCTTCCTGTTGCAGCCCGAAAATTTACTCCTCGCAAGTAAGGCGAAGGGCGCGGCTGTGAAATTAGCGGACTTCGGATTGGCGATCGAGGTGCAGGGTGAAGCACAAGCATGGTTCGGTAAGTGCTTCTTTTCCTTCATTTTTTCTTTTTTTTTTCAACAAAAAAAAAAGAACATCTTTAACGTTGCTAAGAAGACGACTGATACGTGAATTAGAAAAAATTCTACGCATAGCGTCTCGTCGTACAATTTCATTTTTACCAACTCGAACGCCTCCGTTTACTTTCTCAAAAAATCTCGAAAAAAGAAACTCTAATATTAAAAAAAAATTAATATATACGAAAAAATAAAGAGGAACGAGAGACAAGTTCGTTCACAGGTCGACGAATCGACGTGAACTCGGTTTATTTAAATTCGTTTGCATTTTCACGATGGCAGAAAGATCGTTCCAGAAATAAAATTTCGTTCTCCTCCTCCGCGATCCTCTTCGCTCCTTTCAACTCTAGCTTTTTTTCTCTCTCTCTCTCTCTCTCTCTCTCTCTGTTTCTCTTATTTCTTTCTTTCTTTCTCAGCTGTCGCGATTTAAATTCGACCGTCGACATTTTCATTCATTTTGCCAACCCCCTCTCCGACCTCGCTCTGTTTCTTCCTCTTTCTTCCTCTTTCTCGTTTAACGCGCGTCGTACAACGTGCACAGGGACAGGCTGCATTTATATACGGCGTGTCACGTCGAAACAACCTGGTTCGAGCGGCTGTTCTCGTTTGTTTTTGCGCGGAGAAACTCGGAAGTTCGGTCCGCTATTGGAAAAGTTTCCGCGTTTTCGCAGGCAAAATAGATTCTACCTCTTCGGAGATTTTCGTATTGTGTTTGCGGTCAAAGAACCACTTCGGCTCGAGCCCGGATCCGCCAGGCCCTGCTCGCCCTCTGAGATTCCTCCATATTGTACCGGAGATTGAATGTTGTTTTTCGTCCTCTTGCTAACAATCGAAACAGATTGGAGCTCGTATTCTGTGGTAAAAATTGTTTTAGACGTGTGCACGGTTTGCGCAGATTCTTGAGGGGGTTCCAGTGGATGGAATTTTGTTGGGGGTTGTTGGTTGAAGAATAGATTCCAGTTTAGTATCGTATGATATTTTGTTATTAATTAAGTGTATTTCTTTTTTCAATTTTTTTGAATCATCGATGGTGTATTGTTAGGAAAAAATGTATATTTCAGTGGGAAAAATTGTGGATATACAGATAGGTTAATTTTAAGTACCTGGTCCGAACAGTTTTTCTTTTTCAGATCTCTAATATTCACAAATACGAAATTTAAAGGTTAAAAATATTTTATTAACCCTCTATATTCCGAATTATGTTTACTTATTGGAGAAAAAATTACGATTGATTACAGTTTTTCACTTTGATTTGGAAATGTTTTACCTAATAATTACTGTAGATGGATCGTGGTGTCATTACAGTAATACAGTAATCAAATTTAACAGTGCAGTGATAACTAAACAAAATTAATTCCTTAAAATATAGATACATCAGTATGTAACTTTTGAGTCACACGGTCCCATAGAGGGTTAAACTTGCATTTATATTTTATTCAATTTTATCAATTAGAAGTTCTATCAATATTTGATTAAACTTTGCACAAAAATCTGCCTACTTACAAGTATTACAGATACTAGAAAAAAAATATGTACGAGTGCTTGAAATTAAGGTTTTCTGTTTGTTCTATCCATAATATCGATAGCTAGTAGTAAAAAGCATTTTTGAATTTAGCTAAAAAGAAAAGTTAAAAAAATAGTTTTCTTATTCGTATTTTCTCTGCTGTTGTTTAACAGCTTGAGGATTCTTGAACTTCCTGTTCANTGGACGGTGTGTGTCGAATACTAAACGAGTACTGTGAAATTTGTTGACCTATCTGATTGTGATTCTTGCTCGCGAAGAGTATCGCAAGTGCGAATGTTGCTCGTTCATTAAATTGTGACGTGGAGACGAGTAGTTGGTTACGTTTGGTACGATCGAAGCATATTTTTATCGAGGAAGTCAAAATGATAGATGTTTGAAAGAAAAAATATATAATGCGGAGGAAATGTTTATTAACCACTTGACCTGAAATGACGAGATGCACTTATAATTTCAGGACGAAATGAATAATGACCAGTTCCACTTTGTGTTACTGTTAAATTGCATGAATTTCTTTATTGTGCAATGAGAATACTTGTTTTATTTTTACACGCTTACACCAATATGTGATGAAAAAAAATTGAATCGAATTCAGGTGAAAAATTATTTAAATTAAATCGTACGTCAAGGAGTTGTATTATTCNTACAAGTATTACAGATACTAGAAAAAAAATATGTACGAGTGCTTGAAATTAAGGTTTTCTGTTTTTTCTATCCATAATATCGATAGCTAGTAGTAAAAAGCATTTTTGAATTTAGCTAAAAAGAAAAGTTAAAAAAATAGTTTTCTTATTCGTATTTTCTCTGCTGTTGTTTAACAGCTTGAGGATTCTTGAACTTCCTGTTCAACGTTCAACAAGTACGACTTGAAGTAACGTTCAATGCGAACGAGACGATATACGACAAATATATTCGCTTCCATAAAAATGTTATCAACAGACAGGAATGATTCGATGGCCGGAATCTCCGGAACAACGTTCGCCACTTTCCATCCTCGGCCGTCTATCGAACGGCCGGTCTGAAACGCGCTGACGTTTGTTTCCGGTCTCGAAAAGCCGATAGCTCGAAATTCTCTCGACACTTCGACGTCGTCGAGGCCGTGGTTTCCGCGTCTTGGTCGTCGAGTGCGCGAAATTCGAAACTCGGATCGTGGAGAGTTTCAAGACATCGTCCGACATAATGGCCGCGACCTGTGCTCGAGCCAGAACGTAGATGGAGGCGAGATTAGCTTCGATTTTCTCGACTCTACGCGAAATTACCACCGATTTGCTTCTCTTGGAAACAAGTTTTCTTGCCCTGAATTTTTTCTGTTTACTTTCGCGTGGAACGCGAGCATTTAACATTCTCGAGAATCGGTGAGAAATGACTGCGATTATGAAATCAAAGTTTGCAATCGTGAAAGCTCACAGCGAGCTAGAGATTTCGAAGATTTTTAGCTGTAAAAATTTTCAAATTGATTTCATCTTGAATATTTAAATAAGAAAAAAATATATTTTGACTTTAGAATAATTGTTTAAAACTAAATTAGACAGATGCGAACTTAGAAGCTTTAGAATAATTTTCCGAAGGTAACAATTTACAGGCACTAGGATAATTTTTCCAAAGATAAAGATTAAAAAAAGAGTAGAACAGTGGAACATTTTTCTGTTAAAGAAATAAATTAGAAAATAGTGGAATAATTCAGAATAATTCTCCACGAATGAAAATTGAATAGTAAAATAATTTTCCAACGGAGAGAAAAAATATTTAAAAACCTACGAACAATTTTCCAAAGATAAAAATTGATAAAAATAATGTAAATACTTCCATCGACAATGATAAATGCTCCGTTGTATGTTTTAACTCGAAAAGCGAGCGAATTTTCTTGTAAGAGTGACTCGAAATGATCCGTGAAAAGGTTTCGCCGGAACGCCCGGTTACCTCAGCCCGGAAGTCCTCAAGAAAGAACCATACGGCAAGCCAGTCGACATCTGGGCGTGCGGTGTCATTCTTTACATCCTCCTGGTCGGTTATCCGCCATTTTGGGACGAGGATCAGCATCGACTGTACGCGCAGATCAAGGCTGGATCGTACGATGTAAGAACCACCTGCTTATGCTACTTCCAGCTCGATTTCCTGTAAAACCTTTCCTTGTTCGATCGATCAACTTGTTCGAGTTAAATTTTTACGAAAATCATTTCGCGCTCCTGGAGGATTTTAGAGTTGATCGATCGTAGTTGGAAGAAGCTTTCGATTGCTTTTCGAATTTTTTATTCTTACTATAAACTGTTTTACGAATTATTAGAATCGTGGTTTGTTATTTTCGAGGTATTCTTCGTGTTTATTTTTTTAATCGACTGCAATTTATTTTAAAAATTATAAAATAGTGGTTAGAATAATATAATCTACTTTAAATTTTTAATTTGAATTTTTATTTAAGTAAAAATAATAGAGAAGTATGTATTTCTGTTTTTTTTGTTTTTTTAATTCAATTAGAATTTAATTTAAAAAAAGAGAAATATAACGTCGTTAAGGTAATTGTTATCGAATTTATCAGTTTTACAAATATTTAATAAATTCTTTCTCACGTTTGTTTCGACAGTACCCAAGCCCAGAATGGGACACCGTCACGCCGGAAGCCAAAAACCTAATCAATCAGATGCTGACGGTGAATCCAAGCAAAAGGATCACCGCCAGCGAGGCACTGAAGCACCCGTGGATCTGCGTAAGTAAAACCAGCCTCGTAAAACGTGCATCCATCATCCGGTAACATTTCCAACAACACACATCAATTCTCTATTCTTCTTTGTGTGTTACAGCAACGTGAACGTGTCGCGTCCGTCGTCCACAGACAAGAGACTGTGGATTGTTTGAAGAAATTCAACGCAAGGCGCAAATTAAAGGTAAGCTTTTTTTTTTATTATTCTCACCCTTTTCTCAATTAATATTCGCATAGTCATCGATTGATCACTTTGCTTTCTATATTCAATTTGACGAACAATGCGAATATTTTTTTTTTTCTATTTCCATTAATAGTTTTCTCTTCTCACCTTCTCAATTACACCATATGTATTTTTTATTTTTATTTATATTAATAGTTTCCTTTTCTACTTCCATAATTTGTCATCTCAACTTCTCAACTATCCCATATTTTTTTTCTTTTTATTCTCATTAATACTTTCCTCCACTTGCATAATTTATCATTTTAACTTCTCAACTATCTCATTTTTTTTTTTAATTTTTATTCGCATTAATAATTTCCTACACTTGCATAATTTATCATTTTAACTTCTCAACTATCCCATATTTATTTATTTTTTTTTTATTGCATTAATAGTTTCCTCCACTTGCATAATTTATCATTTTAACTTCTCAACTATCTCATTTTTTTTTTTTTTTTTTATTCGCATTAATAATTTCCTCTTCTATTTACATAATTTGTCATCTCAACTTCTCAACTATCCCATATTTATTTTTTTTTTATTCGCATTAATAATTTCCTCCACTTGCATAATTTATCATTTTAACTTCTCAACTACCCCATATTTATTAATTTTTTTATTGCATTAATAGTTTCCTCCACTTGCATAATTTATCATTTTAACGTCTCAACTATCCCATATTTATTTATTTAATTTTTTTATTTGCATTAATAGTTTCCTCCACTTGCATAATTTATCATTTCAACTTTTGAATTACCCCATATTTATTTATTTTTATATACATAATAAAGATAATACAAGTGTTAAATCGTGCGCTGGTCCACGGTGGACCAGTAATTAGAGGCTTGGATACGGGGTCGCGAGTTTCTCGATTAACAACGGAAATTCACCAGCAACGTGTTGTACCGGAACTCTGGTTAACTAGTTGCACGCAAGTTTCGATTCGAGACGTCGAGTGTTAAGGTGCGCCAGCCCGTTAAATGATGTATAGTCGCGCGGCCTCTGTCAGAATAAAGCGGTGTTTAGCGTTTAATCATCGGTCTCCCTCTATTCTCTGCAGAACTCATGGCGAACTGGTCAGAGGGAACTCGAAATTGAGTTCACTTTGTCCAGGTGCTGCCTGGCTGTTTTGTCGGGCCAGTTGAACCTCTTTTCGTCGTTGATACACTCGATCGATAACGTAATTATTTTCGTCCAACGAAATGTTTCAGGTAATTTTAACATTTTTTTAAAAATCCAGTACCCAGTCTAAAAAATTCAAGCCACTACTGCATCAGAGGCGATTTAAAGTTACACCCTGAACTATGTGAGATTAGTTTCATCAATTTTATAATAGGATCAAATTAAACAATGATTTATCTTTTAAATCCTTCGAACCTCAACCAATTAATATGCTTGAAAACGTTTCTTAAAAAAAAAATACAGCTTTAAAATACAGTTTTAAAATACAGTTCTAAAACCACTGGGGTTAATTTAACCCCGCCTTGTTTTCCAAAGGTTGAACAAAGGAAGTAAATCTGAAACTCAACTTTCAATCCTGCTCCATAAAAATAATTAACGCAGAGTTCAAAAACAAAGTTCCTCTTAGTTCTCTCTCTCTCTCAAAAAAAAAAAGAAATATACATATATAAATAAAATTCCACGTACCAAAAAACAAAATCAAAATACTGTTCGTTACAAAGAATTGCATAACTCTTCCAAGTATACTTCAAGTACAACACCATTCTAACTCGAATACGATACAAGATGGCGTAACCTATCGATAAAATAAAAGAACTAGACCAGAATAAATACGCAGAGTATTAATTCCACGGTTGCAAAAGGGTCCTCTCCCCTCTCTATGAATCTCTTTTTCGCCCTTAAGCACGTTCACCGTAGCCGAACGCAGCAATTGGAGGTGGCAAAGTCCGCGTAGGCCTTCTTTGATTGGGAATTGGTGGATTTCCGACTCCCCTACCTTGGCCAGTCCTCTTGGACGACTGTTGCGATTCCAACTGTTGCGAGCAGTGTCGCTCGAATTGCCGTCTGAATCGCGTGTAATCGTTTCAAGCGGTCAGTTTCTATGAACGCGACTTGGCGAAACTGTAGCGACGACCGTCGTCGAACGGAAACGATACAGAGTTGCGTATTGGACGGTGTGTGTCGAATACTAAACGAGTACTGTGAAATTTGTTGACCTATCTGATTGTGATTCTTGCTCGCGAAGAGTATCGCAAGTGCGAATGTTGCTCGTTCGTTAAATTGTGACGTGGAGACGAGTAGTTGGTTACGTTTGGTACGATCGAAGCATATTTTTATCGAGGAAGTCAAAATGATAGATGTTTGAAAGAAAAAATATATAATGCGGAGGAAATGTTTATTAACCACTTGACCTGAAATGACGAGATGCACTTATAATTTCAGGACGAAATGAATAATGACCAGTTCCACTTTGTGTTACAGTTAAATTGCATGAATTTCTTTATTGTGCAATGAGAATACTTGTTTTATTTTTACACGCTTACACGTGTGATGAAAAATATGTGATGAAAAAAAATTGAATCGAATTCAAGTGAAAAATTATTTAAATTAAATCGCACGTCAAGGAGTTGTATTATTCGCTACAGAAAATTTCTGAAAGTTTCTAAAAGCTTGTAAAAATTCACCGTTGCAATTTTATACAATTTATGTGAGAAATTGCAGACGAATCATTTTGACCATCTCGATAATTCTAGCGTTAATCGATGCGATTCTCTTTGGTGCGCGTCTCGAATCCAGCAACCATCTTTAAGATGCCGTTGTGACGTCGCGTTTGTTTCGTAGGTCGTGATTTTACTTGTAGAATGGATTTTTAATTGGTGGTATGATGTTGATCATTTTAGAGAGCAATCCTCGTTTTAATAAATTTTTACCAGCGTAATTTTTGAAACCAACGTTAAACCCTTAATTTCTTTTCTTTCACGTTCTAAACTTCTCCGAATGGTTTCGAACAACCAATAGTATACTCACAGAAATTGCACGTAATTATTCCAACGATCGTACATCACGTACATGGCAGTGATTAAGTAACCAATTACTAATCCACCGCAATACTATTCGCGTAAATAACACCCCATCCCTTCGGAACACGCTTTTTTCGTACGGCCCTCGATCCTATCTGAGCGCAGCTGGAAGGCGAGCCTTCAATCACGCGATCGTTCCATTAAACCGAATGTAATTAACTCTCGAACTTAATGTCCAGCTTCACAGCGAAGGGTGGCTGGTACACCTAGACCGAAAGTTACGCGTTCGTGCGTTCCTCTTCGAGTGATTCGTGGCGGTAGGTCGATTAGGGGATGTGTTTCCGGACGAGCCTGCGTTAGCTAACGTTAATAATGTTTTCGTGATCGGTTCGAGGATTTAATTTCGTTTAACGAGACGCTGGTTGGACTGTGTGTTGTATTAATTAAGATATTGGTGATTCAGTTCCCTTCATTCTTCTAAGGGTTGGAAATTAGGGGTGCGATAGCGTGGACTGCTGTGAATGATTCTTTGTAATTATTTTTATACTTATCGTTTCGTTTATTTTTGTACTTATTTTTATACTTATCGTTTCGATAGTCTTAGAAATTAGAAATATTTAAACGGATTTAATTATTAGGAGAATTATTAGGTTACTCTGTTTATTTATTTTTATTTATTACTATTAGACTGTTAGAAGGTTTGTGAATACGAAACGTCGTTCCTTTGAAGTTTAAATTTGACAAACTATTCAGGGATGAAGTATGAAAGCATCGATCGAAGAATTTATTAATTTTATTAATTCTAGAAACGATTTTTAATTTCATTATTCCTCTTCCAAATTATAAGTGCTAGAAATTAACCACCCAAGTGCCAATACTCGGAACAAGTAGTGTGACCTACCAAAATCACGAACAAAAATCGTGCAACGAGGTAAAAAGCATCGACCGAACCAGCGAAAGATCGAACGGTGTCAAACATGAAAGCTTTGAGGAACAGATTCGTGCTGTGCAGGCAACAGGAAGCCATTCCCGAGGTATTTGTTCTTTCGTTGCTTATTAATCGGACAGTCGAAAGAACGTGATATTTAGAATTAAATTAAACAGATGAAAAAAGAAAATTAAAAAGAAGAGGGGAAAAATTTAGAAGTTTCGAACACGACCGGTTATTAAACGCCTTTTTTTTTTGGAGTTTGTTGAATTGTCGCGAGAACGTCGCGTTGAAACTCGAAACTCGAACACAGTAATTCCATTCTGTTCGTTCCGCTTTGTTCGCCCTTTCCATTTGCCGAAGCTCAAAAGAAACACTCGAACGCGCTCCGGATAACCCTGTAACCTTCGATCAGACGGTTCCTGTATCATTTCCGGTTTCTTTCTGTTGACTTTTTTTTTTTTTGATTCCGTTTCATTTTTTGACTCTTTGTTTCTTTTCTTTTTTTTTCTTTTTTTTATTCTGCAACGACCGAAAATGACGCTTTGATGTTTTTCACGGTAATTACGAGTCGTCTAGAAATCGATTTTAATCCTACGCTCGCGATGAGAAGTGGGCGAAGCTGTTACTCGCGTTATGATACGGAGCAAGTCGTACTGTAATTAAAGAGGAAAGTGGCGGAATTTTATTTTTTCCTATTAGGAGAAGCTTTTAATGGTTTTTGGGCGAAAGAGGCTCGGTAGTTCTTCATGGAGATTGCTCTGCTATGTTTCGTCGAATATTAACGGTTTCTTTTTTTTCTGTTTCGTGTCAATTTATTATGTTAACCTAGAAACGATTTTTATATCAATTTTTTTTTGTTCGAAGATACTCGTCTCTTACTTTCTAAATTAAATAATTAATTTTTCGGCGACGTATATTTCATGAGATGTTTTAGTTTTTTAATTATTTTTTGATGAAATATATTTTCGTTAATATAGTACGAAATTTTTATGTTAATTATTTTTGGAGAAAGTATTAGGTTGTCCCAAAAGTTTCTTTCGTTTTATTAATAAGTTTTATTAATTTTGCAATATATTATTATGTTATATCGGATCTAGTTTGCTCTGTTACCTTTTTGCATCTCACGTTCAACAAATAAGGCTTTATGTTTATAATAAACACTGTAGACGAACTTTCGGGACAACCTGATATAATACGTCTCGCAAAGTATCGTAAAAGCTCGATCGGTTCAATTCGCCAAACTGTTCGAATCAAACGAAAGAATCGACTCTCGTATATCGAAACAATACGCACAGCCTTACGAACCGGAAAGAAACATAGTGTCGTATCGTACGATGCATGAATATTTAATAAAACAGGTGGAAGGGGAACAAATGCCTCGGTTCTTTATTACCGTAGACCGTAGACCCGTTTAATAATCGAAATTTAAATTAACGGTGTGTGTTACAACGTGTCGCGCCGGGACGAAAATAGTAGCTGGCCTCTAATCGAAATCGATTGTTCTGCCGGCAAATATTTGTCGTAAATATTTTCTGGATGCTCGAACGATACGTCAAACGTTGTATCGACGCCTCTCTTATTAGCTTTGTTTGCCTTCGTTCCCTCGTATTTGTCGCAACCCTCTCGCACCCCTTGTCGCTTCCGGTTGTCGAGGAATCCACCCTGGAATGGGTCTGTGTTCCCTTGTAATTTTGTTATTTAATTGTTCGGTTGTTTTAAGCATTACGCGAGATCGTAGTGTGAGATTTTGTTATGGTGGGTGTTAAAATTCTAACGAATACCTTTAAGTTAAAAATCACAGGTACGGAGGTAATTTATTTTTAATGTTTCTGGGCGAGATTTGTACCTAGCGAGAAATTATAATGCGCCATCGTTTGTAATTTTTTTTATTTATTTTTTTTTTTTAACACGATTAACGTGTGATCTTCTTGATTTTCTTACGGTACGAGTGTGTCCATATAAAATCCTAATCCTTTTTTTCCGATGTGTTTCAGTGATCGGTAAATTTTTGTTCATTTATTTTGTGCGCTTCTGTCGCAGCATTTCTTAAGTAAAAAATAAAATTTTGTTGAATTATTAGTATTCATAAATTACGGTCGACTGTGATTAATTCTCTCACGAGCGAGGGAAAAAGAATCAATTAAAAAAAAAAAATCAAAGATAACTAAATACATAAATCCAAGTTGTCAAGAGTAAAATAATGTTATTAAAAATATTCAAGAACCGTCTCATAAATAAAAACAAGAAATTACAAGCAGTGCTACAGATATACTCAACGAGTCTCAATTAATTCATAATTGCCTTCATGAGCGGCTGGAAAAAAAAAATATATAATTATGAATCGAATTATCGGAACGTATTCAGTATATAATCTAACAAGACCCTATTTGAAGACAACATACGTTAAAAAGAAGCCTCGTAGCGTTTCCCATCGCCAAGAGGTCGATGAATAAAACATGTCGTTTCTTTCATCTTTTAAAGCGACGAAGGACACGATTCCTAGCAGTATCGCCGTATACAGGGTGCATACACGTGTATTTAACTGTCTGCTGCTTGAAAAAAATATTTAAAAATCTTATCTAAAACAAAATCTTATGTGCAAAAATTTTATTTTAGAAAACTTCCCTGAAACAAAATCTTATATGCAAAAATTTTATTTTAGAAATCTTCTCTAAATCAAAGTCTCATATGCAAAAATTCTATTTTACAATCTTCTCTAAATGAAAGTCTTATATACAAAAATTCTATTTTAGAAATTTTCTCCGAAACAAAATCTTATATCCAAAAATTTTATTTTAGAAATCTTCTCTAAAACGAAGTCTCATATGGAAAAATTCTATTTTAGAATCTTCTCTAAAACAAAGTCTCATATACAAAAATTCAATTTTAGAATCTTCTCTAAAACAAAATCTTGTGTGCAAAAATTTTATTTTAGAAATCTTCTCCAAAGCAAAGTCTCATATGCAAAAGTTCTATCTTAGAATCTTCTCTAAAGCAAAGTCTTACTTGCAAAAATTTTATTTTAGAAATCGTCTCTAAAACAAAGTCTTAATTAAAAAATAAAAATAAAATAGTGCTAATGATTCCTTTTTCATTTGTACCATAATCGCGGATACACCCTGTACACGATGGGTAACAGGTCGACGAGCGAAGAGGGGGTGTTTAATTTAGATAAAAGACACTCGGGATGCGAATTAATGGCGGACTATTAATCTATCGATCCACGGTGTGGACTAACGTCCATGGATCGTGCTCCAGGGACTACTGATAACAGTTAAATTTCTCGCGTAAGGAATTATCGTCGGGAAACGACGGGCTTGGCAATCGAGTGTCTCGAGTCTAAAGTTCACCGTTGTAATAACGTGCACTATCGACGACCGGAAGTGCCATCAACCGTGCACAAAGAAGCTGCATCGAATGACGCGTCGTTCGTTCATACGTGTGTGCAGTATCGTTCGTGCTCGAAGAATTGACATGGTTGAATTATAGTTCAAATGTTTAAATGTTTTAATATTCTTTTCAATTTTTCTTGGAAAGAAAATTTCTATCTCGCGTTGAATGAAATTTTAATCGAAGATATATTTTATGGTTCTCTTATTCGATCGAATAGAAGCTTATTAATTAAGAGAGCGAGGTTTATTTTTGGTTAATTGGTCAGCTGAAATGGGTAATAAAGATCGAGTTCCTTGATATTTGTACGTCTTCTAACATACATTCCGTATTTTCGCGTCGATTCTCGCTGAATCGAGTTTACTCTCGTTTCCAAGTGTTAGCACAAACTGTGGTCTTCGCGCGATGCTTATATAGCGAATTATTTCCTACGTCTTCGTGTATTTTATCACGTGTAACTGATAATTATGAGAAAATTGCTGTTAGTTAATTAAATCAGAAATTGAAAATAATAGACAGTAATATTATTCGATACATTTCTTTTTATAATCGCTATATATATTTTAATTATTCCAAGTAAGTATTATAATACTGATTTACAAGAACGTGGATCATAAATAAAAATTTTCCTAATTTAATCATTGAAACTAGAAGTATCGAGGTTCGTAACTTATAAAAATTGCACAGTTTCACAGCGATGCATTTTTTGAGGATCTTGAAGATTTAGAGATTTAAATATCGATCATTTTTATTTTCTCCAGACAAATATTAGGTTGTCCTAGAAGTTTCCCTCGTTTTAATTATAAGTAATGAACGAGTAATATTTTATGTTTTAGAATATATTATAAAATTATACACGAGCCATTTTTCTCTATTAACTTCCTCCATCTTTCGCTTAACGGATAAGGCTGCATTTTTATATGAACACCAGACGAAGCCTTAAGATAACGAAAGAAACTTTTGGGACAACCAAATATACAGCACCGGACTAAAATAAGTGGACAGTTACTAGAAGTAGAATAAAAATGAATCTCAGCTATCATAAACTTAATTTTCATTTATTATACATCCTTATAGTATATCAATTACTCGGCAAACAATTGAAATTCATATTTACATCATCGTGTAAATACTAGGATACAGAAACAAGTAACAAAATATAAAACATATAAATACTCGAATCATCGGTAGTTTTAGCGTTAATCATCCCCTAATTCCATTCCCCTATCCTTAAACCTAACCCAAATCCATCCACGATAAAACTTGAAAAATCTCCACGAGCTTATCTCGCGCGATTAACTTTCATCCAGCTGTTCAAACGACTTCCCCCCGAGTTAAGCGTAGTTTCTTGCTTTCAACCCCCTCGCCGCCCCTATTTTCTCTTTCTCTCCCCCCCCCCTCTCTCTCTCTCTCTCGATTAACGCAAGAGAATAATCGTGACTGCTTTTTGTCCGCAGGGCGCTATTCTGACGACCATGTTGGCGACGAGGAACTTTTCCAGTAAGTATGATGCACAGGGTAAGTACCTCCGGCCCTCTTCAGCGCTTCATGGACCACGACAGACAGTACTTTTATATCTCCTATTAAATTTTACGCCCCGACCCTCTATCTTTCACCCTCTGTCTCTCTGACTCTTGTCTATCTGTCTCTTTCACCTCGCCCAATTCTCTTTCTGTATCACTCATCTCTGTTTCTCTGTAATTCTCTGGTTTACGCTCCAGAATTCATAACCCATAAACCCACCTCGCTCTTCGTCCCTGTTCTTGCACAAACTCTCCCTCTTGTTATATATACACACACACATACACACACAGACAGACAAATATACACACATATATATCTATATAGAGGTTCTGTTCATCAGCCCTTTCGTTTTATTACAAAGAGGTGCTTCACGACGTGGCCCCGTACGCACTTTTATTTCACTTATTAAGAAGTTACCCCGCTCGCTTTGACGAGTCAACAGGGTGGATGCTTCTCTATCCGTTCTCCTTTTGTTTCCACCACAAACGCGAGTGTTTACGGCCTGCCACTACAATCCGTGGGGCTCAAGAGGGGTTGGGTTTGGCGCTACGCACTGATTTCGGCGTGACTTCGGAGTGGGTTAAGGGTGGAGTGGTATTTCGTTGCGGAAGGGGTTAAGTTACGATTCTCTTCTCTTTTTTTTTATTTTAGCGAGAGTAAAATATTTTATGTCGTTTTTTAAGTCGTGATTTAGAAAATTGTTTTGTTGGAATTGTTGGACAGTTGAGTTGTTTTTTCTTTTTTTTTTAAGGGATTCTTCATTGTTTGGAAGTCTCACCTTTAAGTTAAAGGGTTGAGAATTGTAAATATTTGCTTATTTGATGTTAGGTTTGTTTGATCTATTTGTAAATTTTTTGGTTAAATTAAATGAGAGAAACTTATTTGTTTCACGTTGGGTTAGCATAATTTATTTGTAAATTTTTCGGATTAAATTAAATGAGAGAAACTTATTTGTTTGTTTCGCGTTAGGTTAATACAATTTACTTGTAAATTTTTGCAATTTTCCAGGAATCGATTCAAAGATAGCAAAAGAAGAAATACCTTTTATGTTTAAGAAAGATAGATTTTATTCAAAATTAAATACGAGAGAAGAAAGAAGGTAATCGAGGCCACGAAATGAAGCACCGAACATAATTCCTGCTCGTGCACCGAACGAATTAGTCCTCTTGCGTGGATCCCCTAATTTTATTATATTTTTACGAACATCATTTACGAATCGGTGCTTCGAATCTTTAAATTAAAAAAAAAAATTGAAGATTTTTACTACCAGGTGGTTAAGAAATGAATTTTTTTAATTCATCGTAAAACGTGGAAACGTTTGTTTCCAGGAGATAAATGGAAACAAGACGAGAAATTCTGTTTAGGAAAAAATTTCTGTGATTTTCTCTGTTTTTTAATTCGCTGTATTTATTCTCTCCTACGGTTATTTAATTTTTTTTTTTTAACTCGACCGATCTTCCTCGCGATTATTATCGAATATTGAATCGCGAGAAGAGGAGACCACGATGTGTATCTGATTTTTTAGATATCGCGTCACTGTATCGAGCACAACTGTTTAGGTCCACTGGCGAATAGTGCCTACGAATGATAATTGTGCGTTTAGTATTGCTGACCACTCTGTAGCGCCTCTTATTCTGTCGAGACATCAGCGAAATGCGAAACACAATACCCGTGCCCCACTTTTTTCTATTTGTCTCGCATTCATGCCGCACATTTTGGAACGACGCGTATAAATCCATATTTAAAAAAAAAAAAATGGAAATAAAAAATACCATTCTTTACCGGGTATAAAATTCGCAAAAATATTTTCCATCCTACAGAAACTATCATTTTCATCTCACTTCAAATATCTCAAAATTTACCAAAGCAAAAAAAAAAAATATCACGTTCGAAGTAACGTTCCAAAATAGGAAGTATGAATATGTACTAACTACACGAATTCATGTCTGTATATTGTGTACGTCTATACACACCGACTCCCTTGTTAGTTTTACTCGTCTTGAACCTAGATGCTCGATATACGTACAGATGATATTACGACCCATGCATCTGGTCCCAAATACGCATACGTGTGGGACTTACGCGTGTACAATTAATCGTGGAAGAAATTCTAGTGAGATTTTTGCATCTGCGTATCTGTGGAGGTGTTATTGAATTTGGGAGAATTTATTGCTAGATATTATTATTTATGTGCAATAATATTTCAGAGGTTCGATTTCTGCGCACTTTCTCTCCTATTAACAAAAAAAAAAAAAAAAATTTTTCAATACAGAGGACCTAATAAATTTTAAATTATTTTCAATTATTTTCAATTACACTGTAAATTAAAAAATTCCATTTTGGATTTAACAACTTTTAAAAATACTCTCACGATGTAAGAAAAATATAAAAGATCTGTTTCATTGGAGAGTAAAGTTTGTACAATATTGTTCCAAATAATTCTTCTTCTATTTTTTATCACAGAATTTACGATCTCACTAGATTTCTTTCATATTTGCACTCCACGGACACACTTACACACACCAGTGTACACCACCAGAAATACCCCTAGAATGCTACGACTTTTTTTCTCCCCCAGAACTTACAATTAGTCGAACAGTAGATAAGCATCTTGCATCCGTAGAGTGGACATCCGGAACGCGATACGAGCGCCACTTTTTGCTCCTCCCAAAACGACTTCACTGTCTGATTACAAAGCCTGTGTGTATTTCTGTTCGTTTTTATTTTTGGTCTCGTTTAACTCTTCTTTTTTGTTTCTTTTGTTTTTTAATCTATCCTGTCTCTATTTTTTTTTTCTTTTTTTTTTTATTGTTGCGTCTCTATATTTTGTGCGAAAGACACATCGTCGGGGACACTTCATGCTCGAAGTAGAATCAGGTAGGACACGACAGGAGACAATTATAAGTTTCCACGGGGGAAATATAGTAAAAGTACGTGCTGGTAACACGTAATTGTAAGAAACGACCCGAGCGCCGAGAAATGTTTCGTTGGAAATGAAAGGACGTTTCGGTAGGATATTCTTGGGGATTGAAGACGGATTCCTTATGAAAATGCGCTGTAGGCGATATTTGGATGGTGACGTTCTACCATTGAAAATTCGAAAGAATGAGAAACGAGAAATTGAAATTGAAGAACAGAACAGTTTTAAATAAATCCCTTCGCCATTCTTGGAAGCTTCTGTTTAAAATTCAGAATTTCGAGGATCGAAAGTTAGCCTGAAATAAAATTTCAGAAATTTGCTAGAAACTATTAGAGATTGAATAATTAATTTCTAAATAAATACAACAGTACGAGTCAGTTCGAAAAATTTTGTATAAAACTCACGGTACACGGTGAAACAGCTAACTCTAAATTATTCAAGTATTTTAATTACTTGCTGTATGAAAAACTGTTTCGAACAAAAATTGCGTGGTATATGAAATAATAGTTCCTTTTTTTCGCTACCTATTTGGTATAGCTTTTTTTTAAGCATTTTATCGGAATTCAAAAAGAAATACTAAACACTCTGTTTAATAAATTAAACTTGACGATATTTGGATAAAAATATAAGATTGCAAGAAACGAATTATTTATTTTATATATTTCTTGATATTTTTCATACAGAAAATAATTTACGGTTAATCTGAAGTCCGGTTAGATTCAATTATATTTCTCTTCAATTACAAAACGATTGTATTCGCGAATAATTGAAGACTGAAAAGACCGATGTCAATCTAAGAACAGACTTACGTTTAAAAAAGGAAAAAAAGATTCATATGTTAACGCTAAGAAGGAAACAGAACAAGTTTTTCGAGGTTCGCGTGAGAGTCGCGCGATTATCGCTCGAATGATCAAATACTTTCATTACCATGTAACAATTTCCGTCCGGAAGTCGATGTAGAAATGCGAGCGCCGGCTCTGGTCACCGCGTTGCTCGCAATTTGTTTCAATTACCAACTCAAAGACAGCCAACGATCGTTCGTTTCCTTTTTTTTTTCCTCGCGATCTTTCCCCTTTTTCTTTTCTTTTTTTTTTTCAATCAGGTTGATGCAACCGACGTATAATTAACTTCAAGGCATCGTCTTTCGAGTCTATCATTTGTTTCCCTCGGTTCAATCCTCGGAAGATCGATTAAATTCGTCTGATCAAACTTGTCATTCGATATCTTTTTTTATTTCTCTTTTTCTTCTCTTGAAATTATTCTTTCGATATTTTGCTGCGAGAACGTTACCTACCCTCGATTCCTAATTAACCCTTTATAGGGTAGTACTGTGGGACGAGAGAGAAACATTTTTTGTTTCGCGATACACCAGCTGCTTCTTTGATCTTAAATAAAAAAATAAAAAAATAAAAAAGATTCGCAAATTGTGTCACACGCTTTTTACGCGGACACTTTTTTAAATGTACTTGATCCATAAAGGGTTAATCAAGCGCTACGTTGAGTTATACCAGTGGCAGAAAATTACAAAGAGAAAGGATTACAAGAAAGTAAAAATGTTGAACATTATTGAAAACGTTACTTCGTCATCGCAATTCATCCCCAGGCTTCTCATCAATTTTTCTGATCAACCTAATCAACCATCAGATCGTTCCTTCGTTCGTTCGTTCGGCCATTTGTTCACATCTCACTGTTTCGATCATTGACAAAGATACTTTTCCATAGAACCTTTCATTATCGCAATGAAACATCGAAAAATGGCCAGCGTTCGCAACAACATTTCTGCTTGAACGAAACAAACTGTTCTCCGTCCTTTGAAATCGAAAAGTAAATCGAAAAGAAAATCGAGAAAAACTTAATAAAAATCGTCTGAACTCGTTAGGAAACCTATTTTTCTCTCTTCGGTAATATTCTTTCTTACCTCTTTCTTCCGAATCGAAGCTAATAGAATCGCGGATCCTTGAACGATCGTGAATCGATCGTCACGGAGGATCTCTCGTCACTTAACAATCTACACGAAGTTGTATTCGTAGCTCGCGTTCTCTCTTTTTATTTTTCTTTCTTTTTCTTTTTTTTTTTTTAATACTATTCCCTATTCTTCTTCGGTTATCAGCGTTCGAAAATCGATAAGAACACAGAGGAAAATGTCCGGTGAATTATTTGCAGACGCACCTCGCCGCGGTGAACGATTGAAAATTGGTGGACACGTTTATCGATGTTCGATAATCGCCTTAAACGCTGCCTCGAGGAATAATAGAAGCTGGGAAGCGTTTTTAACGGTGAACGGAGTCACGAAATTGAGCCTGCTTCCGGTACCGAAGATGAAAGCCCAACCCCCCCTCTCGTCCACGATTCTCTGGAATCGAAAACATTTACGATCCTGAAATTGCCGTACTTCTTATCCCCACGGTTGGAATTTTCTATGACTTTCATGTGCTCGCGTATCGTGTAACCAGTTTCTTCATCGAGGAATTCTTTTTGCAAAGATTCTCTTTAAAGAAGCTACGTTGCGAGGGTTTCCGGTCCGCCCTCTTGAAAATTCATCGAGTAGATAAATCCGGGGATGTCGACGAGCTTCTAAACGCCGTCGAAATTTATGCGAAGGTAGATTTATATTTAACACATACCCTGCCATATATATTTACACACACACACACATATATATACACACACATGTACGAGTAAATATAAACCAGAACCGAGTCCATAAATTTGCTAGAGGGGGAAAAAAGAATTCATGAATTTCGCGTCGGGGGACGAATCCATGAATCTCGGAGTGAATTCGGTTTTTCCGGTCGAGAGAACGCGAGCCAACGATCGATCGTTCTCTCTTTCTCTCTATACCTTCCTTATTCTCTCTTTCTATCTCTCTATCCATCTCTGTCTGTCTATCTTTCTCTATGACTGATTATTTTGACAAGGTACGCGAAGTGGGTCGGAGGTGCAAGGACACCCTTCATCTCTGAGCTTGAAAGAAAAAAAGAAAAAAGAAAAAAAAAAAAGAAAAATAATTAAAGAAATTAGAAGAGAAAATCTTTCGGCGTTCTTAACCCGAAAGAAGATCTGTATCTAATCGATAAACGATAAGCCGTGCTTGCACATCACTCACATACATACACACGCGTGCCGTAGGAATTGATTTACACGCTAAAATCGAACAATGAACGATACCGTTCGTCGGAAGTTTCTAATTATCGAGTCGATCGTTCTATAGCCCTGCTCGAAACAATTAGGCCAGTCGTCTCTGTTCCAGGCTGACACACCCCCCACTCCTTCGTCTCGTCCCCTCCATGGCTGATCTCGTCTCCCACTATAGAGACCCGCTTGCGTTCCCTGTTGTACCAGCTAGAAGCTTCGAGCTTGAGAAGTCAACAGATTTCTGTCTTAAATCATCTTATTGTCGCTTTTGGGAGACGCTTAGATGTATCAGGTAGAATTTCTGCTGTATATAGTGACGGAGACGGAGTGGGGGAGTAACTAAGATTTTTATTTTTATTTTGTACAATTTGAATTTCGAAGATGGAATAATATTGAGTCATTCTGTAAGTGATATTGTTTTCTTTTCTGACGCTAACTTTAAGTTAAAAATATTAATATTAATACTTGCATTCATTTTTAGTTATTGATGTATTTTTTTTTATTTTAGATTGTTTTTAATTATTTTATATTCTTCTATCGTTCAGGTAATTTTTGGTTTCCTCGAACAAATTTTTAATTATTTACGGAATGACTTAATATTCCTTCGACAATGATTCTTTTAATAAATTGTGCGGAGACGATAAGTTTTTTCATCGATTAAGTTAGAATGGAACAGCGTTTGAAATTATCTCGTCGCGGAATTATTAACCGCGAAAAAAAAAANGTTCAGGTAATTTTTGGTTTCCTCGAACAAATTTTTAATTATTTACGGAATGACTTAATATTCCTTCGACAATGATTCTTTTAATAAATTGTGCGGAGACGATAAGTTTTTTCATCGATTAAGTTAGAATGGAACAGCGTTTGAAATTATCTCGTCGCGGAATTATTAACCGCGAAAAAAAAAAATGAATGGTTTTTAAACGAACAGTTTCAGAACGAGACTCGAGAGAGGAATATTCCGCACGAACAATCGTTCCCGCGTCGCATTTGGCATGGCTGCGCTTTCCGCCTCGCTTTTTTTATTTCGTTTCACGCCTGGTTCTCCGCTGTCTAGCCCCGGTTGCTCGCGTTTCTTATCAACAGAGCCGCAGCACGGCAAAAAGGGGCCGTTTTCACACGGAACGTCCGTTTTCGAGGCTCCTCCGCGTCGAGGCTAAGCGTTTACGGTCGATTTCTGACGGTAACCCCTGTCTTTTAAATTGCAGATCTCTCGGTAGATTGAAATTCTGTTTCCAAAGTTCGATATCCATATTTCATGAATGTCGATTTCAAAAGATACTTTCCGTATCTTCTTTTTAAAAACAATAGTCTTTCTTCCATGAATTTTTCACCGAGCTATAAATTATTTAGGTTACAGTTATAAAACGAATCATTTCCTACTGAAATCGTTTATTTCGTAAAATACAGAGTCGATCGGTTCACCTTTCGAGTGACTCGATGATAAATTCAACTTCGACGATCGTGTTCAAAAAATAAAAAATAAATAAAAAAAAAACAAATAAAAAAAAAAATAAAAAAAAATGAAATTAAACCCACCGCGAAACGGTGTTGCCTCGACGAGAGCGGAGCCCGGCGACGGAAGACGATAAGAATACGCGGACCGCATAGAAGTCGCCGCGTTTCCGGTAGCACGAGTTCAACCCCGAAAGTACACCAATATTATACCCCGGGGAGAAGTTTCATCGGTGTATTTATACCGACGTCGGAACCGAGTGCCTTCCATCCTCTTTCCCTTCATTTTCCCACTTTTCCCCTCGGTAAATTATTCAAGCGACGCGTAACAATTCGGGTCCTTTGAGGCACGATATCCGTGATAATTGCATCCGCCTCGTGCGACTCGATTTTTTTGTTTCTCTCACCCCTTAGTCAGGAAACGAATCACGCGTTTGCTTGTCATTTCTATGGTTCCGTGTACCAATATCTTTTTTTTTTTCTTCTTTTTTTTCTTTTTTTTTCTTTTTTTTTTTTTTTTTTATTGAAAGAAATAAAGTTACAGTAGAGTCGGAAAGCTTCCGGATAGCGATTGTTTAAATTCTAGTAGAACGATGAATTTTGAATCGGATGGGATGAGGGTTGGAAGATGGAAGCGAGGTTATGGGATATTTGTTTTACGAGTTGGGGGAATGGTAGGTAGTTTTTGGAGGCCACTGCGAGGGTAGCGAGTTACCATAAATTGGCAACTTTGGTGAATTCTTTATTTGAGGGGTTGTTGGAAAGAGGGTGTTTCGTCATTTGGGAGGCAGATTAGATGTTACATTTTTTATTGTAGCATTCATAAAAAACGACCATCCATGGTAACTCATTGTCGGTCTACGGACCGAGGTCTGGTTTAACCCTGCTACAACTCTTGGGTCGCTTTCTCCTACCCAATCATGTTACTTTCTGTTTAAGAAATTTTCTTTTGAGACAAGCATAAGAAATTGTGATTTATGATACGCTTTTCTCAAAATTGAGAGACTCTTTTAAACAAGTAAGAGCATTATTGGAACAAATGAACAACGAGGACAGTAGCACGGTTAAAGTACCATTTAATCAAACATCTAAACGAGTAACACTTCGAGTACCCAAATATTAACTTGGTCGACAAATTATAGCACTTGGTTCCGCAATTATTTACCCAATTTACCCAAAGAAACCGAAGAATCTAAAAGGAACATATTACCAATGTTACCCCAACGATGATTCCAATGAAATAAAAAATTATTTTAGCGGAATCCTGCAGCGAGCCGAACTATACGATTAAAAAAACTCCCAAAAAATAATATGGCCCAACTTGACGATCCTAACTCGCTGCAACACCGTCGCAATAACGTTCGTTTTGCCCCCCCCCCCCCGAAATAAATCGACACGCAATCGCACGCCGCTCAGCATGCAGTTATGGTACCGTTATCTTTTCTTTTTCTTTTCTGTTCCCCTGTTTTTTCGTTTCTCTCTCTTTTTTTTTTGTGAAACTTTGCGTCGCTTCGCTGGCACGGAACGAAGCCGAGCTCTCGAGAAGGGGCCATCAGAAGGTAAAGATGAGAGGACCATTTTTTTCTCCCTTTTTCCTGGCACCGTACGTCGTCTTGAGAGCATCGGCAGAGTTGCTCAGATTTTGATTGATCACCGTTGTCTCGCATGCAGAACACGTGCACTTTTTTTTCAGTGTTCGACACCTTACGATCCTGTTCAACCATTCCTTGCCTCTTGGTCTTCGTCCTTTTCCTTCTTTCTTCCGTGTCTTCTGTCTCTCTGATATCTTCTTCTTCTTCTTCTGTCTTCTTCGTTTCTTCTCTGCTGTTCGCATTCCTCTTCTGCCCGGAAAGTTAGATTAATTGATCGGTTGCTTCGTAAAGTTCTAGTCAAAGCCTAGAATTGTTGCTTCTTTGTATCTTTCTTCTATCCCTCGGCATTTTCTGGGAATAAATTGTACTGTGAATCGTTAGCATGGACGATTGGATGAGCTTCTTAGAAGAATTAGAGTATCTTCTCGCAGCTGACCGGATCGACGTAACGGATTAAAATTAACTTGACCCGTTGCGATCGATGGACCTATATTTTTAACTCGCTTAATGAATTTTCCAACTTGCATCATTAGTGTACAAGTTTTTTATTTTGCGATGGATACGTGTACGTGTATGCTTAAAGAATTATCCATAGTATCCGCAAGAATCTTAACGGTTGTCTTAACTATTTAAGAATTAATTTTGTTCGTATTGAAAAAAATGTTGATCCATCCGCAAAGGATTGAATTAAAAAAAAACATTATCCTACACTATTTTTATTATATATTGATAGAATTATAATTCAACTACTATTTAGAGAATAAATTCTCGTGTCTGTTTCACCGATCCCAAATATAAGCTCAATTTTTAAAGATCCAAAGTTTCATTCCATTCTTTGTACATCGTTACGTCGATCCCAGTCAAAAGTCGAATCGAATCGATTCATCCAGGGAATCTAACGATGTCGAGAATCCTGTTCGGCTTCGAAAGATTCCCAGCAGGCTTCATCCTCAATTCTGTCTCTAATTTACACTCTCCGATTGAATCTAGCGATCGAGATGCACGCCCCTGTGAAATTTTCCTTCCTCCAAGAATGGTCTTTCTTATCCGAACAATTTCTACCGTTCTTCCTCCTTTTTTCCAGAGAAATATCGCTTTGCACCGTGCAACGTTTAATTCTCTTACGACGTTCCATAATCAACGAGCGTCCTTTGTGAGGGAAGAAAGAAAGGAGGAAGCGCAGAACGGAGGATAGGTGGTTCCCGTTTTGCTCTGCTCCATTGTTCCCAAACTTGGTTCCAATCTTACCGCGACGTTTACCGTTCCTTAGTGCACGTATCCACGAAAACTTCAGATAGTTAGAATAATTCACGTTGCTTGAAAGAAGCACTCGGGGGATGTTAGCGCTCGAGGTTGCCTCTCGGATCGGTTCTTCGGCATCGTTCCTTACGGCTTCTGTATATTATCTCAGCTTTCTACTTCTTTCCTTGAACAAATCGCAAGAAAATGCACCTGTGATCGTTAGTTTCAGTTCGGCACTGCTTTAAATTTCTCTACAATTCGGAATTATTTTATTCCAACCACGATTATTCGTTCAATCATTTCTCTTACAATGGCAACTCTCTATCCTCCTTTCAACACACATCTCGATCGCTAAAGAAAAAAGAAAAAAAAAAATCTCCAAATCTTTGTCCGATTTCGCTCTAGTCTTCTTCGATCTATGTCTGTGTCTCCTGAACCTAAAATTCTTCCAAATAAAAAATCGTCCCGCGACAGCTTCGTGCAACTGTGTGCTCTACTCGCTGTGATCAACCCCTGTGACAAAAAAAAAAAAAAAAATATGATAACCACGATAATCCAACAGCTTCCTAATTCTGCCAAAAACTATCTTCTATCTTTGACTCTTTTTTCTCTTTCACACTCTTTCTCTATTTTCTCTCAATCACCACTTTTCCGCTAACTATCCATCAAGTCAATGCCGATTTACTGAAACGCTCTGCGTGCTCCAGGTCGGAGCATCATCACGAAGAAGGGCGATGGCTCTCAGGTGAAGGAATCGACCGACAGCAGCACAACGATCGAGGACGATGACGTGAAAGGTAGGACCACCCAGAATCCTCACTCACTTCTAGAAATCTTCTCTTCTAGCTCCCACTTTTTGTGCGTTTTGTCCTCGGTTCACAAACCCTCCACCCCGATAGGGGGACGATCTCTGGTCCAAGAAATTCCACGATCCACCAAAAAGCTTCCGGGAAGTTGAAACGATCCATGATCGATGATTATCTAGAGATCGTCCGGCAATTTTCGCCCGTTAAATATTTGATTTACGACACCGACCGGTGTCGCGAGCCTTTTTTTTCGGGCCCTTTGCCGCACCTAACAGGGTGTCTCGCGGTTTTCGATCACTCTCCTTCTGTACATCTGTTTCTTCGATGGTTTTTGTAGCCGGTGTACGCTTGGAATCGGCGTCGCCGATATCGGAACGATCGAGAATAGCGTTTCGTAAAGGATATTGATTTTTTCGGAAACTTTTTTAACCGGTCTCCAGGGCGATAGCGATTCGAGGGGCTGTCGAAGAGGCGCTATGGTTGATGGATCGAGGGCGAAATTTTGGGAATTCTTAAATTGCTTGACGGTTTTAGTTCTGGTGATATCGATGAGTGCAGAGGGGTTGTTTCAATGGTGAAGAAATTTTATAATAGACGTTGCGAGGAATGGGTCTAATATTCTGTACAGTGTTTTTAATTAGATTCGTTATTTTGTGTTTTATCGACGTTATCGGGATTCGTCAAACTCGATCCCTATGTATATATTTTTTTTGGACTTTGACAAATTTTAGTTTCACTAATTTCTAAATTTTATACGTCGATTCTGATAATTTCTTTTTATACAATTTCTTAAGTCTTTAACTCGCATCACAGCGAAGCTAATTCTCAGCTACCATAACGGGTCATCGAACGTTAAAAAATTAATTTTAATCTTGAAACTAAGAAAGTAGAGTGAAAAGAGATCGAAGAACTTAGGTCGATTTTCTGTGATACTAAAAAATACTAAAAAATAGTAAAAATACTCGAAAAAAGAATTAAACCTCGCAAAAATTGTCAACCATAGCGCTCCCTTTTAAACTTCAAAAATCGTGGGTCGTTCAAACAGACCGAACGCACGAATTCATCCATTTGCAGGAACGAAAGAATCGATGCAGCGACTGTATCACGGTTCACCAGGTTCGAGGTCCGTTTTAACTCGAACCTGTTATCGGAAATTGGCGTCGCGACGCCCTGGATCGAGTAACGTTGTTCGACTCCCGGTAACTTCGAGCTCAACGTTGCCCGAGTTACTTTCTCGGCTGAACGATGCTCGATCGCTCCTGTTCGCCTCGCGTTTCCGCGCGTACACGCGGCGCGTATTTTCAACCTTTTCGGCTCGTTAATCGCTCGAGCCTCGAACCGGGACAGTTAATTCTCCCGGCGAGATTCTACTAATGGATCGAATCTGAATTTACCGTTCAACTCGCGCCCGTGGCGCTATAACTGAATTTCAGACCCGCTGCCGCCTGGTTCCGAAGCGGAATGGCCCTCCCCGTGGAGCCGGGCCAGGGTAATTGCGCGAATCTGAATTTACATTTTGATTTTCGATCGGCGAACCCACGGGTGGCAGCGGGAGATCGAGTTTTATGCTGACTCGGGACGTTTCAAACAATTTCATGGAATTATTTGTAGGTGAAACTGACTGTAGGGAAATTTTTGAACCCTGAGAATTCCAATTTTTTCTTTTCTTCTCTTTTTTGTTTTGTTTTTGAAACCTTGCAGGTTATTGCAAACACGCAATTATTAACCCTTTGTACCGTTAATCTTTTTTTTAAGTTTCGGAGGACTGTTATGAAACAAAAAGAGGAAAGAATGTTACAAATCTTCACGATTTTTATTTATCTCGTCCGTTTGCTTTATTTTGCAACAAAAAGATTTGTGAATTGACGAAGATACGGAATTCAGCTTTCTGTTTTATAATACGTGAATTGATGAAAGTAGGAAATTTAAGTTTTTGCTTTAAAATATGTGAATCGACGAAAGTACGAAATTTTAATATAAAGCTTAATTTCCGAAGATAATTACACGTGTCGCCATAGCGGCGACAATGGAGTGCAAAGGGTTGATAGATTAAAATAGGTCACTCTGTGTACAGAGAATTTTTTGTTGCAAGAAATTAAAGGAAGATAAATGTATTTGGTTGGTTAAAAAAAAAAATAATGGACCCTTTCAGTTAATAAAAATCTCTCCGTGGTCCCTTTGGAACGTAACAAAATCACGAGCAGGGACTTGCGCGCGCATATCGGCCTATTATTAGAGAGATAGTACTCCTGCTCACATGCAAATCGATCGTTGGACAATAGCTCGAGTAGTTAAGTATCCCCCTCGTTGCTTTATCCCCCCTTTCAACCTATCGCTCTCTCCAGCCACGATCCACCTTATATTTGCGTACACCTGTGCCCCGTTTACCGATATATACACCGTGTGTATGTCGGTACACCTGTCGCAGAGGTTCGTCTATTGTCGATTATAGTTCATAGACGATCATTAGTTACCATTTATTTTTATTTCCGCTGCTTATATGGCCTCGTTTTTATTTATTTACCAACATTCCTCGTCTCGGCTTCTCTTGAGATATCAACGTGATCGATTCGTGTTTGCTAGAATTATCTTTTAATGGAAAAATATCTTTTATTTGTCTATCTTTTCGCGTGAAAAAATTTTACATACTAATTATATATTAATAATCGTCTTACAGTATTTGGAAATAATGTTTTAAAATTTTAGGAAGATCTGTTTAGCAATTCTTGAGTTTTGCGCGAACTCAATTTCAATAAAATGAAGAACCCTTAAAAGCTTGATTTCTGAGATTATTTCAAGCATCATTTTCCTTCGCAAAAATGTAAAGTGTAAAATTTGATTTTGTTAACGAATTATTAACGAAAAACACTGACCACAAGACGCTCCGAATTCGACATTTTCGCGAAGAAAAAAGTTGCTTGAAGTTATCTCAGAAATCACCCCTTTAAGGGTCCTTCGCTTTGATTAGGACACTCCGTACAATAGTATAGAAATTAGTAAAGTTAGTAAAAGAAAGACAATATATGCTTCTCAAACAAAAAACAAATATTTAATAATTTCAAACATCTTTCCATATTTTTCCTATTATTTGAAAGATACAAGATCTGTCGTATTTTCGAGCTCAATTTATTTTCCAACCGTATTCCTTCCCGCGTTTCCTTATATTTAAACCTATCGATGTGTTTTCTTTTTTTTTTTCTCTCCCCGGTCGAGTTATCTTACTTTGACGGCCATGATAAGCGGCAATCGAACGAACCTCTGTGACACAGCCACGAAGACCGTGTTTACTTTTAGAACGTAGAGAGCTTTGCTCGTCGTTGCCCACCGAATTCGCAGCGGAGCTATATACTGTATCTTTCTCCGTGAATCTGTCTCTATTCGCCTCTTTGTAAACGTTCAACACTGTGTACTACCACTTACGATCAATTCTGTCGCGGTTTTCCCCTTTCTCTTTTACGTGTACGATATATCCATCTTTTTACAGAAGGTTGTTCCGATCGTTTCCAATAACCCTTGGGAAATTGGTATAGTTGATCTTACCGTGCTTTGCGACGAACAAAATTTTCTTCGCTGCTTTCAAATATTTCTTCTTACGTTTTGTTATTTTACAGCGGTAAAATATCCGTTCTCCGTTCGTTTACTTTACTCTGTTAAATTTCTTTTCTCTCGTGTTTTTTAAACGCGGAACAAGAATTTTACATTTCTTTGCTTTTCCTTCCAACGTTACTGATTTTAAAAGATTCCAATATTATTCGACATAACAAAAAATTGAAAGCTTGTGTTGTATCATTCTGAAAATTTAACGTTCTTCGCGAACGAAACTTTCTTTCACGGCGGTTATTTATTTATTTTGTAATTTTTAATCAATTTCTATGCCTGTTATTTTTGATACTAGCGTTTCTCAGATTTATCGTTTTATTTTTCTAGACTCGTATTCGACTATATTTATTTCCCGTTAAGCGAACGTATGTAACTTGCTACTCTGTAAATCTTTGGCTGTACGTGTAATAACTACTTCTCGTCGCCTGTCAGCGGCTCTGTCTACTTACTGGTAGAGGCGTGTACTGCTTACCTGTCGAGGTACCACTCGAAACTGTGTACAGTTTGTATCCCTATCGACCTGAATTCTAAGCTTCGAGTTTTCGTTATCTTATACCATCAAAACCGCCCTAATGAGCTGTTGTTAAAACGCTCCTGATCAACCAACACAGCCTATTCTTCCGCGATTCCTCGGAACACACTTAAACACCATCATAACGATCATAGCTATCTCTTGGATCGTTCACACGGGATTGAAATAATAATTAAAATTGTAGAACAATTTTTTTATTCGGACGATGGATATTTCTGAAGACTTTCAATCATTTTTTTATAGGGGTCGAAGTAAAATTGGCATAGGTTAAATTTTTTTGATAAATTGATAGGTCGTAGGGAAGGCTTTCGTAATTTTTTTTCGAGGGTTGAAATCAAATTGGAAGGGTTAAATTTTTTTACAAAGAAGGTGGGTCCAAGTTAAGGGTTGAAATAGATTTGAAAGGTGTCTAAAAATTTTTTAAATGTAGAATATTAATATCCATTGTCTCTGTAGGGTTAAAGTTCAATGTTTCACTCGATGTATCTCCAAAGTTATTTTCCTCGGTCAGCTTTAAACTGCTCTTTTTTCGAAACCTTCGTTTCTCCATACATCGCCGGAACCTTCAAGGACTCTCTCGCTGGATTGTACTTTCGTGAGTGCAGCTCTTGCAACGAAAATTTCTGTTTACTTTCCTTCCAATATTACTAATTTAAAAAATTCCAATATCATTTAACATAATAAAATCGAAGGCTTGTGTAATATTCTTCTGAAAATTTTGTGTTCTTAGCAAACGAACCTTGCAAAAAAAAAAATGAAAATTAATAAGATTACAAACTTTTTATCTGACGAACGAGTAACAAAGAATACAGAAAAAAATTAGCCTTATATTTATAATATAACGATCACAAATTTTCTTCAGAACCTTGGAAAAAAAAGGAAAATTAATAAAAAAAAATAATAACCATAAAAAATTCAAGATTACAAACTTTTTATGTAACAAACGAGTAACAAGATATACGGAAAAAAATAGCCTTATATTTATAGCGTAACGATCACAAATTTTCTTGAGAAGCTTGAAAAAAAAGAAAAATTAATCAAAAAATGATAATCATGAAAAATTCAAGAATTTTTATCGAACGAACCAGAACACGAGAGTGCAATCCTGTTGATCCTAGGCATGCATGCAACCAAGTTCTCCCTGTCCCCGGTACACCGAAAACATCGACAGACAATGGGTTTCATTCGCTTTCAAGATTCAGACACTTTATCATGGAGTGGATTGATTCTCGAGCCAGACACGAGTACACTCGAGCACAAAACGGCAATACTACAGAACACTAAAACAATTGGATTCAGAAGCAGATTCGAATTGTCTGCCGACCTCTTGTTTACAGTTCCATCGATGTAAATCAAAGTCCACAAAAGAGCGAAACTCTC
>SMSQ01026015.1:48670-76818 GCA_019453375.1 Ctenoplectra terminalis
TTTTTTTTTTTTTTTTTTTATCGAATAGGTAGCCTGGGTTCTCGAGTTGTCTAGTTGTTTGATCACAAACGTAGTTCTTCCTATCTTCTGGTAGTTACCAAATCACTTCGCTATGGGTGGTTGAATTATTCGAATAGCACTAGTTATTCTTCTGCGAATGAATCTTACCCCTCATCGACTAGTCTCCCGTTTAAAATTGTTAAAATTAATACAATCAGGCCCAGAGACTCTTATCACCACAGAACACTTCCTCAATTACGAAGATCATCTAGTTATCATACTATAGATCGAACAACTTCTTCCCACCATCGACTAGTTTTCTCTAAATCGTTGATTTCACTTCGAAATTGCCAATCTTCCCTATAGTCGGGCTAAAATATTTTGACCGCTCAGAGACACTTCCGATACCCATAGAATCATAATCTCAGAGATATATTAAGCTGCATGAAAACGTGTCTTTAGAACAGTGTTCCTATAAATCTCGTGTTTCTACGACACGGAATAAGTTAATCAAGCGGTATCAGGGGTTGAAACGGTTCCAGAAATACTGTTGATAAACTGTTAATAAACGTTATATAAAAGTTCTGATTGAAACGGTTACGAAGAGCTGAGAATATTCTGGTTTATATCGGTTCTGCTTATCGTTCCTTTGTTACGATTCTGGCTTTTGTTTTTATTAGTTTAGAACAGTTTTATTTTAGTTTCGCGTTAAAATTATAATGAAATTGCAAGAGACAAGGGACGAGATCGATAATTGATTGTTGATTTAATATTGGAACTCAGCCAATGCAAAATTAATACATTCAGAATAGACGCAAAATAGATATAGAGTCATAATCAGAACTGATACAAACCAGATTCATCCATAACGGTTGCAATATTATTTCCGTTCTTAATAACTGTTTTCACAACCAGAACTTATATCATAACCGTTTTAATCCTGGAGTATAGACAAATATAGCCCGATAAAAATCAGTTGGCGCTCAAGGCGACTCCCTCCACCACGGCTCGAGCGTCCCCACTCCAACAGACGAACCAACCGCCATGGTGGGAGGCGAGCAACCGATCTCCCGTAGCCTGTAGCCACTCAGTGACCTTAATCAGCCAAAATATTCGAGCTCGACTATAGTCGGAACGATCAGTGGCAGAGTGGATCATCGAAAGAAAGAGAAATCCACGAAACGACCGCGGTCTCGGGCAAGAAAACGTGGAATCTTCGCCGAAAAATGGCTCGAGACGTGAGATCTTCGCAGGAAACTGGCTCGAAACGTGAGATCTTCGGAGAAAACTCGCTCGAAACGTGAAATCTTCGCAGAAAACTCGCTCGAACTCGCGCGGCGCACTGTCAACGGAAATACCTGGCCGCTTGGCACCGCTTGAAAATAGATTGGCAGCAGTTCGCGTCGTTCGTTCGGCCATCCTCGAAGCCGGCCGTTGCGGAGCGCAATAAAACCGAGGAAATCTTCAATTTTCCTCCCTTTCGCGAGAAGCAAAGTGCTTTCGAGAGGAACGTTCATCGTCTCTGTGCGATTTTTCGCAATTAGAAGCTTGTTTTTGTTTTTGTTTTTTTTTTTGTTTTTAACATTCGTGTCGGTGGAAGAGGAAAGAGAAACGAAGCGAAGGTGTGTCGAGAAGGTGATCGTGATAAATGCGTCTCGAAGGGAATTGTGATTGAAGTCCTCGAAATGTCGGCCACCACTGGCTTGCCTAGCTCCTCCAAGCAGCCTGATAATTACGGTGAGCCGTGGACGTGTTTTGTGCGAGGATAATTGCGCCAGGAGGATCGTTGATGGAGTTTGTTCGTGAGATAGGGGATCGGTTAACTGTTTGTGAATGGGTGGACGTTTATTTTGGACGCGGTTGGTTATGCAGATGGTTTCATAATCCGTAGACGTACATATGCTCAAGTTTGACTTCGATTCGGTGCACAAAAATATCCTTCGGTTTCTATAAGTTTCGTTAGAGCGTGCGAGTTACGCGCTCAAAAGTTCGGTGTCGCGCGAAACTTTATATTTCTAACTAGTTACTCGAGTATCGCGTACAAAAAAGAATTTTACTGATTCGAGTTGATAATTTGTACATATTTTTCCAATTTGTCAATTTTACGAAACACGTTTTACAATTTCTTTCAACTACTTATCTAAGGGAAATTAAAACAATGTCCCGAAACTTTTGAATACCATACTTTGTATAGTATTTTACCAAAATCCAAGCCATTATGAAACGATCTGTACTTTTAATAGACTACCAATCAACCTTCTCTATCTTCATTTCTCAACAGATTTAAAGAATTTTTCAAGTCCAGTCTTCTGAAACATCTAAATTCTTCTCCAAGTTTCGCAACGCGACGCCAAAAATTCCACGAGTCCTTAATTCCTCGGGAAAACCAAGTCAGACCAGCCATAGCTTCGCCATGGACGCAACGATAACTCTCGTTAGCCATAGAATATCGATTCTCTCATCGAAATCGACGTTCCGTTTCTGCGTGCGGTCCCTCGAGGGACATCCGGTGGCCATCGGATGATTAACGGTTGCATCCCACGCGAAACGAACTTCCGTCTCGGTTCGAATCGGGCGTGAGTCGGGTCACGATCGCCAGCCAGCCTTTCGGATCTATTTCAGTCGTGAAACCGTGTCTATGTCAGACGAGAATCTATCGTGACTGTGCGTAACTATTCTCGTTCTACTTAGCAAAGGTCGGTGCTGCTGCCACGCCGGTGGCCAGAGAACATTTTCCGCATCGAACACGCTCGAACACGCGCGCGTGTCGTTGACGATCCTCGAACGCCGCGCAGATGAGGCTGAAACGAAAGGCGTCGGAATTGACCTCGTGCAAACGTAGTCGTTGGTTTTTATTATTTAATTCGTTTTTTTAATTCGTAAAATCGTGAAATTGGAAGGCTTTCTTTGCTTCTGTCTTTTGTATATTTTACTTGGTAAAATTGTGGAATCAGGAGGAAGTGCGTTAAGTCGGTTTCTTTTTATGGATGCTGGATGAAAATGTTGAAGAACGATTGTGGACGATGATACTGTGATTTAATTGTAATGACTGAGAATTTTCTTTTTTTAAATATTGTGATTGGTTCCTAATGACTGAGAATTTTTCCTTTTTTTTTATTAAAATTGTGGAATTGGAAGGAAGTGTGTTAAGCAATTTTTTTTTCTTTTAAATAATACCGAGATGTTAAAAAGAAATTATGGATGAAGATACTGTGATTGATTCGTAAGGATTGTAATTTTTTTTCCAAGTAAAATTGTGGAATCTGGAGGACGTGTGTTAAATCGGTTTTTTATGGATGCTAGATGAAAATATTGAAGAATGATTATGGATAAAAATACCGTGATCTATTGGTGATGACTGAACATTTTCCTTTCGGTAAATATTGTGGAATCAGAAGAGAATGTTTTTTCTTTTTTTTTTTTAATCAACGATGGACAGAGATATCGAAGGGAGATTAGAGAAGATGACAGTGTGATTGATTGGCGATGATCAAGAAATAAAGCTTGGTATGATTGATTGAACGAATGTGAGAAATATTGTACTCAAAAAAAAGACTGACTTAACGCAGTTATTCCTCTAATTCTTATCGTTAGTTGCTTCTTCTACTAACAGCACTGTTCGTGGCTTTAATTATTATCCGGAGCGATCATCCACGCTTCGGCTTGTTTTCTGTGTTTTTTAATCTTCATAGAAATCAGTGAATTTAATAAACCGACTTACGACTCGGTTTAGATGATTCTTCAGTGCAGTGGTCTACAAACTTCGTTAACTTTAACCTTCCTATTGCACTTTTCCTTTATTTCATCCCAATTAAATTTCTCCACTTCCGAGCGAGTGAATTTTCGATTCCGTTGGTCCAGAAGACAGTTGTAATTATTATACAATTAACGTAAGAATCGAATCGCCAACGTCATCAACTCAAATGTCCCAAATTTGCAACTCAACGAAGCGTCGAGAAACGTTTTAACATTCTTCGAAGACTTAACAAGGCCCACTAACTCCTGGCGCCAACGATTCAACGTCTTCTAACATCCATTTTCTAATTTAACCTCCAACGCGTTGAAGCTTCCGTTTTTAATACCTCTGAATAAATTTGAACAAGGTTTTGTGCTCCAGATACGACTAATCTTTACTCGGACTAATCGTCTTCTAACTCGAATTTTTCCCATCTAATCTCGATGGACCCAACTGCGACTCGGTCTAGCTAAATGTCCCGTGAGGTGTTTCTGTGGAGTCTCTGTTGCGTTTGGACATCTCGTCCGTGTTGATGGCCCTGTTAATTAACCGACGATTCTAATCGGTGCAATTCGAACTCTTCGACAAAGGCCCTGCCTCCCAGGGCACACCTCCGAACAGTCCCGCCGCCGTGTCCGCGTTCTCCAGGGTAGTGGGGGCGGCGAGCCAGACGAACAAGCAAGCCCAGAACCAGGTTCAGGGAAACCCCCTTGGATTAGCCGCGGTACTCCTGCAGGGAGCACAAGGTAAATCGGGTGGTGAGAGTGAATAGAGAGGAAAGCACGGTAGAATCGGTGAAAGGATGTTGGAACGGGCTGATCGTATGTTTCTTTGTTCGAGTTTTTATAATTCTTGATACATTTTGAGGCGTTTTTTAATTTTTTAAATTGTCCGATTGGTGGGGAGAGGAGGTATTTATTTTTAAGATAAATAGTTTTTAATAATTGATAGGTAGTTAGGGGGATTTTTTAATTTTTAAACGTTGCCCGATGGCTGGAAAACGGAGGTACTTTTTTTAGGATAAATAGTTTTTAATAATTAGTAAGTAGTTAGGGGGATTTTTTAATTTTTAAACATTGTGCGATGGCTGGAAAAAGGAGGTATTTTTTTTAGGATAAATAGTTTTTAATAATTGTTAGGTAGTTAGGGGGATTTTTTAATTTTCAAACGATGTTTGATTGATGGAAAAAAGAGGTTTTAATTTTTTTTAATTGATTGAAAAGAAGGAATTTTTTTAGAATTAATTTTTCTTAATTATCCTTGGCGTGTTACGGGGACTTCTAAATTTTTTTTAAATTGTGCGATCTATGAGAAAGGAAGGTACTTATTTTTGGGAAAAGTAGTTGTTACTATTTCCTCATTTGTTATGGATTTTTGTAATGTAAAAAATAGTGTAGTATAGAGAAAAAAGTTTCTCTCAGGGATATTAATTCTTGGTCTGTACAGGAGTATTTTTTAAAAAAAGGATTTGTTTTTAGAGAAGATACTTGTTAAAAAGCACTTCCAAACTTTTTCGTTCTAACCTTTAGAGAATTCAATTCTCTGCGATACTCCCGATATTTTTTCTCCGTCAGAAGTTGAAATTTAATTAATAAATATTCATGAAACAAATGTAGCTGCTGTCGTTATAGAACGAAGTTTCACAAATTCCAATTGCAAATGGCCAAGTTACGTGTTCATAGCCAGCGGGTAGAACCGATTGAATCTCAAACCCCTTGGCAGCGTGGAAAAATACGAGGTTAATACCTCCTGCCTGTAATATCCGTGTCCTGTTTAACATTTTACGAGCGACATAGTCGTTGGAATAATTGTCTTCGTCGTTTACGGCGCCTCCGGCTTAATAGTCGGAACAAAATGGCGCGGATATCAGCCCATGCGTTTCTACCGTTCTTCCCTCTCTCGTTGGAGGAAAGTTTTTGTCACTTCCGCCTACGCCAGCGTCGATCCTTAAATTTTCATCGTTTCGAGGATAGAAACAAGAACGATAACAGACTCGATGAATTTATTTGCAGCTCGAAAGGTCCATATAATTTTATGTCTGCAAACATTTTGTATCATCCACGAAGAATCCGAAAAGAATCTCTGAAGATTCTACGTTTAAACAGTGAAAAACTACCCAACGCTCAAGCGAGAAATTAAAAGACAAGCGAGAAATTTTAAAACACTTTCGATTGTCCGAAAAAAGGATCGAAAATGGCGAATTAATTTCTACGAAGCCTGTCCTGTCCAAAATTACAACGTTCGAATGAACGAAGGAATCTAATCTAAACCAGAAATTAAAATTGATAGAGGATAAACGATGAACGACGAAACGATAAGAAAAAGTCATATAGATGTAATACAAATCGTCTTTTCCCCTTTTTCTACTTTTTCTTTTTTATCACACACTATACGTCCTAAAATGGCGTACAAAAGACCACGTACGGGACAAGAATAATCGAAGCCTCGTGATATTACGAACCACGGTCCTTTCTTTTTTTTTTTTATTGGCGTGTAAAAATTTCTTTACGATCGGTCCCACCAGAGACCTGCGCCGTGCGAAATTGCAGACTCCCTTTGCGGCTATTATCGGAAATGCGCCATGATGGCGCAGGGCACGGGAGGTAGGCACGAGGCAAGGATACGTTCAGCCAACGAGCCCTCCCCGACGAATCGGTAAGATGTTCTATCGCGGTCGAGCCATTTCTGCCTGAATCGAAAGCTCCTCGGGGATCAAAGCCTCCTGAAAATCGAGCGAGCTCCGTCCGAACGGAAAGCTGAAATTATCGATGGTTGTTCTGTGATACTTAAAAGACCAAACGTTAACGGAATCATTGTTTTTTATTTTTTTATTTATTTTTTTTTTTTTCAATTTTAAATATAGCTAATTTTTGGATTCCGGATGATTTTTAATTTATCACTGGAAATTAATGAATCAGGATAATTTGGAATTTGGTGTTAGGGATTAATAAACTAGGGCAATTTAGAATCTGGTATTCGAAGTTAATAAATTAGGGTAATTTAGAATTTGATGTTAGAAATTAATAAATTAGGATAATTTGGAATTTGATATTCCAAGTTAATTAATTAGGGTAATTTAGAATTTGATGTTATAAATTAATAAATTAGGGTAATCTGGAATTAGAAATTAATAAATTGCGATGATTTAGAATGTGGAATTTTGGAATTAAGAAGTATTTAGAATTCTTTCGCAACTAAAACTACCAGCGATTAAAGTATACTCGTTCGTATTGAAGAAATGAAATTTAAATATTTAAAAAAATACTCCGAACTAAGAATTTGACTTTCAATGGGAAAAGTGATATCAACTTTGGTCCAACAATATTTAATTGGATCGGGTCCTTTAAGTATCGACCATTGCTATTTAAGCCCGAGAGTTTCACGTTTAATTCGTAAGTTCGTGACTCGTGTGAACCTCGAAACACAGTTTCGAAGCAGAAACAAGACAAGAAGACCGACTCGGTAGGCAGAAATCGGTGAGTCCTTAGAGTCGAAGCATGACTTGGATTTTTTTTTCTCTCCTACGATTTCTTTTTTTTTCTCTCTTTTATTTGTTTTACCTATTGTTGGCCACACACGTTGATCGAAGCCGATATCGGATATTCTCACGCTTCGCGGCCTTAGATTTGTTCACACCACTTGATGCTTGCTGTTACCCAAACCCTTTTCTTGTATCTTAATTTTCGACCTCCATTATTCACGATTCACGTCACACAGCACAGTTCGATTCGATATAGTCATTGGCACACACGATTTTTCCTATTTTCCATCCGTTGTTCCCTTACGAGATTCGAAGGAAACTGCGATCGATCGTTGGTCTTCGCTTTTTTTTTCATTCGGATCTCGTCACGCTGCACCTAGTACTGTCTGATCTAGATTAATCGATTCGAACGATCTAGAATGTTTGACACTTTGCAGCACGTTGCTCGATCTGTGCGAAACTCGTTCCACGAGCACCTCGTAACGCCTGCATTTTGCCAAAATCGCTTTCGATACGATTTTTTCTTGTTATTTCCTGTCTTCTTCTTCTTCTTCTTTTTTTTTGTGCCCTTTTTTCTCTTATTTTCTTTTTTGGTATTCTCTCACGACGACTCGATGCACTCTCGTGAAACTTTAATTGGGATCTTTCAATTCGGAGGAGAATAATAGAAGCGAGAAATGTCTATCGAGGGTTCCTTTCTTTGATCACTATTCGTCCCATTATTCTTTCCGTATCGTTCCGATATTCAATTCTTTCCGTGATACATTATTATCGTATCCTTACTACGAAACCTAGCCTTCTTTATCATTTTTTAATGACACTATCAGTCCTGCAAAAAAAAAAAAAAAAAAAAATAAAGAAACAACAAAAGTTGAATATCTCCCATCATTGATTCTTCCAGTTTAAAGTTCACCAACTTTGATATTTCCAAAAACGATCAAAGTATCATTACTGTACACTTTTTCTACCGAACTACTATATTTCTGTTCTTCCTTTACCAAATTATTATGTCCCTACCTTTTCTTTTCTAAAACACTACGTCCCTGCTATGGTAATTTTTTTACCAAATTATCCCAATTTTTTTCCTTATTAAAGTAATATGTCCCTATTTTTTCTCTACCAAATTATTATACTTCTATCTTTCTTTTACCAAATTACTATTCCTCCGCCCTTTCTTCACCAAAGTACCATACTCATATTTTTTCTGTTCAAATTATTATATTTCTATTTTTTCTTTAACAAATTACCATCCCTCCATCTTTTCTTCACCAAAGAACCATACTCATATTTTTTCTCTACCAAATTATTATATTTCTATTTTTCTTTTACCAAATTACCATTTTTCCTCGACCAAATTACTATATTTCTATCTTCTCTCAACCAAAGTATGGCCACGTATATATATATTTTTTTTTTTCTACCAAATTACCATTCCTCTACCCTCCCTTTGCCAAAATACTGTACAACCACCCTCTTCTCTAAATTCCCTCTCAAACAATAGTCATTCGAATCCCGATCAACGCGAGAGTGCAACGATCGAACCATGACGATACGAAAAAGCGACCAGAAGCGACCGGGAGGAAGCTGTTCGGAGGCTGACAGTAGCTCGTCTTTTGGTTGGTTGGTTGCATGACTAGCTGGCAGCGCAGGAAGCGGTAGCAGCAGTGGTAGCAGCAGCAACAGCCAGAACAGCCAGACTGGCGCTTCACCGTCCTCGCCGGCGGCCGTCTACATCGGCAACAACCACGCGGCGACGCCCACGGCATCGTCGCGACGCTACGACTCCTCGAGCAACGGTCTGTATCCATTTCACACCTCTAACTGTGGCTTTCTTCTCTGGTTACCCTGATTTCTCTTTAAACGAATACTGGCTCCTCCGTTCCATAAATGGTCTAGGTTTTTATTTATTTATTTATTTTGGTACTTTTCTATTAAAAAATACTGTCCTAAAGGAAAAAAATTATAGATTTTTACGGTTTTCTATTTACTTGGCTAATTTGCTTTTTATTTGGAAATTCGAATTAATGAACGCACAAGATTTAACTTAAAACAACTTGAAACAGCCTCTAAAGAAAATTACACGTGCTAATCGAGTGCAAAGGTTTAATAAATTTCTTTTCCATTTATATTGGGTTCATTAGAACCTAAATCTAATGTAAAACAAATAAATAACCTTCTTTCTCGTTTAATTGAAATTTTTGCAATTTTTGTAATTTTTGTAATTTCTGCGTTTAATTTCGAAACAACAGTGGTATAGGAACAATGGAGAAGTGCCATTTTTATTTTATTTGTCTTTCGGTTTGCTGGTTTTCTTTTAATTCATTATATTTGTTGTATCTTGTTTTTCTACTCTTTTTTTCGAATTTATTTTTTCGATTCCCGATTGACGACCGCGTTTAATGCATCGTTGGTCGAGAGATATCGATGGTGTGCAATCGCAAAAGAGACACGTCGTTGCGTAATATTTTTTTATGGTGGAGGGATGATGAAATTGGATTGCTTTTGGAACGTCGGGAAATACGTGTCGGTGGTGGATCGTTTTGGTTCGATGGAAGTTACGCGAGGGATGAAATGAAAATCGTGATTCGATGATCTCTTTCAGCGTCAATGAATCTGAAAAATTTAAAAGGAGAACTCGATGCTTTCGGCACTACGCTAGAATTACGAAGAACGTATCGCTTCGTTCGAAACGATCCTCGATAGCGTGTTTCATTGTGCGAAAACGTGCTCGCTCTCGCATTGTGCGGCTTGATTGATTCCCATAATGGCCAAAAGTGCATTTATCGTGACGAGGTTCATAAATCTGCTTCCAATTTCGCGAATCGAAGACAGTTTCACATTACGTCGTGCGAAGAGGATGCTCCGAAACGAATCACGATTTCAATAATCTGCTTAGAGTTGCTCGGAATGTTCGGTTTTGTTCGAAACAGACTTAAATTTAATTTAAACTGTTCGAGATTCCTCTAAAAATTAGCTCGCAGTCGACTTAAGCTCAAAAGTAATCCAAACAATCTCAAACCCACTTCAGAATGTTTCAAACTTATTTATAAAAATTGCTCCAACTCGTCTCAAGATTCCATTCTCAAAAAAAAAAAAAAAAGCTAACGTAACTGCGTACCGCGTGTCACAAAAATTCTCAATGTTCTCAAATTGTTCAGAGTTTCTTATTCGATCAAAGAACGATGCATTAAGCTTCTCTTCTTCCCACCGTGCACAATCTATCCAAATTAATCCTCAAACGATTCTCATTCTTCCACCATTCTCCACCATTCTTTCACCATTCTTTCACCGTTCTCCGCCATTTTTCCACTTCCGCCAGAGGGGAAAGCGGCCTTACGGTCGCTGTTTAATTTTGCAAAACGTTGTTCGATGACCCGACTTCTCCCCGTGTGTTTCTCTGCATGTTCCGGTTGCACGCATCGCTGGCATGCCGCGTCGATTTCGATTGCATGCTACCCCGAATCGAATCCAAAAAAAAAAAAATATATATATATTAGAAGTGGAGGTTCGACGCATTGGCGGTTCCGGATACATACCGCTTGCCCAGGCCGAGTGCTGCGACCTGGAAGACGGTAAGAAGAGCACCATCGTCGGTAAGGCTGCAAGGAAGTCGAAAAAAACGATGGACGAGGACGCCTGTTCGAAGCTTAGACGGTGTTGCTTGTTGTCGTGAAGTTTTCAGCCTCGCGACGCTGGACGAAACCTCGAGCTTTTCTACTACTTTGAGCTCTCTTTCCCAACTTTATGCTCTTTCGATCTGATACACATCTTTTTTTTCTCCTTCAGGCTGAGAGAAATTTTTTTAGGATAGTTATTCGCGGGTACAGGACGGCTCGAGGGCTCAAATTTTAATCTGGATAGTGGGTTTTGGGTAAAATTTTAAACCTTTGGTAGTTTATGTGTTTTCTCAAATTTCTGGTCTTTGAATCTGAGGGGTATTTTTATTTTATTTTTTTTTTTGACTGGGAGAAATGGGAGTACGAGGTTGTTTGAGGGCTCAAATTTTAATCTCGATAGTAGGTCCCGCACGAAATATTAAGATTTGTTACTCTGTGCACTTTCTGTAGTTTTTAGGCTTTGAGTATGAGATATGTTTTCTTTCGAAGAAATTTTTTGAATATAGTTACTGGAAGATCTTTTTTAAATTTCTAGTATTCGAGTCTGAGGAATCTTTTCTTTCGAATCAAAGAAATTTTTTTAATATATTATAGTTACCCAAAGATCTTTGTTAAATTTCTGTTCCTTAAGTCTAAGGAATCTTTTCTTTCGAATCAAAGAAATTTTTTGAATATAGTTACTCGAAGGTCTTTTTTAAATTTTTCAAAGAAGCCTTAAAAATTCAAGATAGTTTTTAGACTCCAATTTGGATCCTGATACAGCGGAAAGTTTTGAGTATAATTGTCTTGTACATGGAAACTTTGCAAGATTTTGAGGCTCGTACAGCGTCGCGAACAGGCTCCTCGCATGTCTCTTGTTTTGCCTATTGGAGACTGTTCCCTTTGTGGGTGTTCCATTTTTTTTGGATGCCTTGTAATCGAGTCACATCATGATCTCTGGTACATTTTTTTTTTCTTTTCGTAGACCTCGCTAAGTATCCACTTCACGACGAAATTATTTTAGAATTTCGTTCGGAAATATTTAATTAAAAAATCAATAATTATTAAATAGAAAGAAAAAAAAGAATAAGAATTATTTGTAACTTTGTTCGTCGTGTTCTGGATCTTCAGTCGCGAGTAGTCACGGTTTTATTTTGGACGGCAATACGCAAGTAGTAAGTATCGATTTTGGTCAGACAAGGAGCCCAACGACAGGACACAGCAACGTCAAAGGATATCCCATAATAATTAATCGTTATACGACTAGAATTCTCACCAAAAAGTCAACAACTTTTAAATTCTTTAATATCTTTTCCGTTCTGAAACAGACACACGCTCGCACGATCGTCGTACGAGGCAGAGAATACGAAGGATTCTCACGAATCGAAATTGTCTCCGTGTGTCCACCATTATGTTCGTCCCGCATTATGTATCGCAGAGTATAGTGTGCAAGCAGACGCACGTAAAATATCATTTCTCAAATACATTTCAATGATTTCGATAAATTAAATCAATTTTTCTTAAGAAATTACAACGAAGAAATATGTTGAAGAAATGAAGTGATATAATAGTTCATCAAACTGGAATAGTATTATTTAAAAAAGAAATCAAATTATTTTTAAATAAGCGGAGATTTTTGATTGAAAATTTTTTCAATAAATTTTTCAACGCTTACTTTACTTTTAAAAATAATTTCTCCGATAACGAAGCACTTTATAACTTCAAAATTAAATCTTAAATGTACTCCAAAGTAGAGTATCACTTTGTATAGTAAATAATAATTGTATAATAAATTAATTATACAATTTATCACGGGAAATAATCTATCGGAACAAAAGATGAACATCGAAATGATATTTTATCCGCGTAGAAACATTTGATTAGGCTGTCGTCCACGCTACAAATCCACGTGTAATCCATGTGTAGGCGCAAACTGTTAACGTACCAATAAACTTTGTGAAACCCGATACGTTGTATTGTATTAGAACGAAACGAATCGTCGGACAGGCTTCGTAGTTAATTACATTATTCCGAGCTAGTCTGCTGGTAGAAGAGCGTTTCTTTTTCTTTTTTTTTTTCTTTTTTTTTGTGCGCAGCAGTTATTTTCGCCTGCATTTTGCAAAATCGATCAGAGAAACGAAACTCGTGCGTAGGAGCGTGAATTAAGGATGAAACGAAGCTTCTAATCTTTCGTCGAACGCTTCTCGTAAAATGGTATGCATTATTGATGATAAATCGTCGCGTCGTTTATCGACGACGACTGTAACAGAGCTGTATCTCGTTGTGCTGTCTTTTCTGTGTCGTTCTTATTGTATTCATTTTTATTATTTATTTCATTTTTTTTTTTTTTTTTTTTACGTAATCGAGGTGAAGGAAACTTGATAGCGTGTACATCTGCGTTATGCGCATATGTGCAGGATGATTCATGGACGTAACTATAAAAAATATACGTGAGATTTAAAAATAAAGTGGTTAAGTCAAGGACGTGTCTGACCACACACGTGCCTATACTACTTACTCGGTCTTATTTCCTATTATTTCTGTTACCTTGTCTTCGAATCTCTCTAATCTTGTTCAGATACTCTTTCAAGTACACTTTAACGCTCTGTGATCAGAATTTTGTTCGCTTATGATGGGAAATATTATAATTATTTACTGTTTTTTATTTTAATATGAAATCTGGGAGCTATTGTGAATTTAAAAATTCTATATTATTGTGAAATTCAATTATTGTTGTAAATTTATCTGCTATGGTATACCAATAAAATACAGTAGTACATCGATAAGAAAATTAAATTAAATTAATAAAAAGTATCTTAAAATATTCTTCTGGAATCTTATGTTACAGAAATCATTCAGAATCAATCCTTTTCTAAGCAATGTGTGTGAAAAATTTCACAGAAGCAAGTACAACGATACAGTATCATATTGATTATTACAAAATTATATTTTCCGTTTGATTTAAAGCGTCTGAATTTATCTGAACATTTTTATCTGAAACAAATATGATTACGATTCGTGTTCTTAAGCAACGAGGCTTTAAATTGATATTAATTTATAATTGCGTCGATGAATCATCTACTGTGCATCGTAAGATACTAATCGCTTACAACGAACGCACGCAATATCATCGTTTCGACTACTAGAATCGAGCGCATTGATTCTTCAGCCAAGCTAACCGCGCGCTTGCTATAGTCGAACACGAGGATCACGCATTTCCGCTTCGAATACATTCGAGTTCTTCCAAAAAAATACAAAAAAACCAAAAAAGAACGCGTCGTCCCTGAATCACGCAGTGCCCGCGTAAAAGCTTGAAATAAAAAAAAAGAAAGCTTTTTAAAAAATCGGTCACGAGTCTCGATGTATCAGCGAGAAAACGAAGAGTCTGAAAGGCACGTTTGCAAAAGGCTGACAAGGGGAAGAAGGATCAGGAAGAGGAGAAAAAGCTTCCGAGGACGAGATGGGACCTGAGGAGACGGTTAATCCTCTTGCGCGGGGATTAAGCTCCGCGACATTCCGCTCTAACTTAAAAATAAAAAAAAGAAAGAAAGAAAGAAAGAAAGTTCTTTCCACTTTCTGGCAGAAAGAAATCGTAAAAAAGTCCACCGACTTGAAAAAGAAACTGGTAAAAAAAGTGACCAAAGTTTGGAACTTTCTTAAAACGCGACCGAGGATGCTCCGAACGTTTTCTTTTAAGTAACGTGATCGACAGCACCGGAAGTAGTCCCCGCGGACCTTAATCTTCCGCGAGAATCATGCTTGAGAACACGCAGAAAATGAAATCCTCTTGCTGCGATAAATGAATCCGTATAATTATTTTTAAAAAAATATATATATATAAAAGCACACACAAGTTTAAAAAAAAAAAAAAAAGGGTATCTATATATAAATATGTGTATGTATATATTATATATATATTGCTTGTAGAAATAAGAATCGTGTGTCCTATCAAGACCTGCAGCCAGCTCTCGACGAACTCCCAGTGTTCAGGTAACGGAAGAACCTATCTCACTCTCACTCAAATCTATCTTTCTCTATCTGTCTATCTATCGTCTATCTCTTTCTCTCTATCGAGCAAATTCAACGATAATGTACAAGAGGAGGAGAATAACGCTTACCTCGGGACGAGTAGTGTTTCAGAGCGCCGATTCTGCGTAACTTTGTATTCATACATTTGTTGTCTCGCTCGCTGTGGTGCGCAGTAGGGTAGTTTTACGGCACTGTGAACTACGCTGACGGTGGTGGTCGCCGGGCTAAACACGGATATTTGCTTTATTTTTTATCGCCAAATGGATCGTTTAACCTGTTAACTGTGATATCATTTTGCCAGAAATATCTTCGTACGTGAAACTAAACATTAACGAAAGAGAATTTTAATTGGATCGATTTTGGTTCTTGCAAATGTAGATATATATTTTTCCACGATGAAAATGTAACCGATACGTTCCAGTGTGAAGAATTAATTATTATCTATGAAAATGAATTATTGTGTGGGAAACATAGGTAGTTCGCACGACGAGTTAACTCGTCTTTCTCAGTTAACAGGTTAAAATAGAAAATCGAAGACTATGTTAGCATTGGTACATTTATTTTTTTTTTTTTTTTTTTTTTTTTTTTTAATCATCAAGGAATAAAATTGTAATATTTTTATAAGATAAATTGGAAGTGGGCGATATGGTTTCGCGCCGTCCATTGGAAGATTGCTGTTCGAAATTAATGTCTCGTGGGCGGGTGAAAGGGAAACGATTTGATCACGATGTCCGAAAGGAATCGGATCATTTTTGAACGAGGATTGAAAAGCAAATGGAGTAATCGTGAAGGAATTATTTCTTCAAGGATCCAAGAAGCTTCTAGCGGTCGTGAACAACGAGAGAACAACGACAGTACCTATTTTTTCCACGACGAGCTCGTCGAACTTAATTTTTCTCGTCGCAAGGGCGACGAAGAATTCTCCCAGGGCGATCGAAATTATCGTCGTTGTCGCGTCGAATCGGTTATATCGAGGATATCGGAACGGTGAACGAGCTGATTCGACGCGTGCAACGATACGCTCGATCGCTTCCATTTGACTAGATTGCACCGTTTTCCTTTTTTTTTTCTTTTTTTATTTTACGAGGGTTCGTCCTCTTGTCACGCTGAAGAGGTGAATCCTCTAGAAATCGGTGCTTGTCAATTGGAAAAAGGAATTTTATGGGGAGAACAAAGATTCGATTCTCGAATGGTCCCTTTGTTAAAGTCATTAACTGACAAATATTATATATATTTTATTTTTTACTTGAAATTCGTTCAATTAACTTGGAAACTATTTTGAAATTCATTTAATTAACCGTAAATAAATGTTGGAAAATATTAGGATGGTATTTCGAGGTATTTTGAGGTAGTTTCTTTCCTTTTTAAAAGGACCATTTGAGGATCGTGACATTGGAGTCTGATAGAAACATGTAGAATTTTTTGACTAGAGAAAATAATCGCTGGAATTGTGATTGTTGGATGTGTACGCGAAGGTAATGTGACGTTTTGATTTTTGAGACGACTCCAATGGGTGACATATCGATGTATAATATATATATACGTATTATTTGATAAGAGAGTCTTTGGCGTAGGACGTAGAAGTTGATAAAGATTCGTGCATGTTACTGTTGTGCCGTACGATGTGTCGGTATGAGCCCTGATCGTTTCATTTTTTGTTAATCGATCGGGCGTGCCGATCGCGCCGTTTCCACTGATCGATTTTATGTGTTGACGATTACAGCACGCCGTCAGGAGATCATCAAGATGACCGAGCAGCTGATCGAGAGTATCAACACTGGAGATTTCGAGGCGTACACGTAAGTGGCACGATGATGGATAAATTTCTGTGGGAAAGGAATTATTACGGTCATAAAATTTCGTTGCGGAGAAAAAAGGTTTATTAAGCTATTAAACTTTCAGCGGGAACATTGATCGCGATGTTAAAATTTGAGAAAAAAAAAAATTATCGCTCTACCGAAACTGTAGTAAAAGAATTTATCACGGTGTTGAAAATTGAGAAAAATATGATTACATCTTCCGAATTGCGCTAAAAGGATTTTTCCATGATATCCAAATGTTGGAAGTGGAATACAACCATACTAAAAGGAATTTTTCAAAATACAAAGCTTGAGTCGTATTTTAACATTGTCTTGATTATTAAAAAAAAAATTATACTCTGACAATTTAAAGTTACAAAAATATAACTCAAAGGAGAAAAAAAATTGGAGAAACAAAACGTTTTAAATTCGATCCATGGATTAATTTTTCCCAACAAATATTTTAACGTTAACCTCCGTTCGCTGCGTTTCGGTCAGACTGAAATAAAAAAAGAGAAGAAAAATATTGCAGACTATTTTAACGTTTCTTACGCTTCCAGGAAAATCTGTGATCCACATCTGACTGCGTTCGAGCCAGAGGCTCTAGGTAATTTAGTCGAGGGAATGGATTTCCACAAATTTTACTTTGATAATGGTAATTATGTCTCGTTTGCATCACTGTTAATCGTACCGCGCTGACCAGCTGCCGCACCATTGTGTCTTCGTTGTACCTACGTTTTGATTTGTTCCATTCCATCGCTGCATGTCGTGTCGTGTCCACGGGAATCGAATTCTTTTTCTTTTTTTTTTCTTTTTTTATCCTCGTACGGGCGCGACATAAGCACGGCGTTAACGCGTCTCTTGTGCAGGCGTTGAAGTCTCCGATCGATCGGTGCATTCCTCGTCGAGTTTAACGTCTATACAGCTTCTTATTGCACTTTTCATTATTTTATCAATCTTTACATCAAATATTGACACTGTAAATGCACGAGATCTTGGTTGAACAATTTTTTTTATTACAAATAATAGGTGGTAGAACCATGGAAATATTTCTTTTTTATTAATGAAAACTTCGTTTCGGTGTGTATATTTGTTTCGTTCCTTTCAACAGATTTAATCTGTCATAATAATTCGATAAATGTTTTTTATTATTTTTTGTTTTAAGTGATCGATACCACTAGTGGTTATTTCAATTTGAAAAAAAAAATTGAAGTATATTTATATCTTATAAAAGCACAGAACTATTTTCCACACCTAATACTTGTATTAATTGTCAGTAGATGTTGGTGAAAATTAGTAGAGTGTTTTGCTTGTTTTTGTCCTGTTTTCTCTTGTCGTTAACGATGAAAGCTTCAGTGGTGTATTAACGAACACGCAGACCCTCGAGTAACGAGCATTTTGCTTTTTGAACCTATAAGCAGTCCTGGGGAAGAACTGCAAAGCCGTGAACACGACGATCCTGAACCCCCACGTGCACCTTCTGGGTGAGGACGCCGCGTGCATCGCGTATGTCAGGCTGACGCAGTACATGGACAAGTGAGTTTTTATTTATTTTGTAGAATAATTGAAAAATTCAAAGCAAGAAACCTATACGCTCTGAAACTCCATTTACTAAACTTTTATTCGAATAAAAAATGACGGACAATGGCGACTGTTCCAACCGATATAAAATGAAAATTCCTATTCTATTACCGCCATTATTACGTATAATACATATTTCACAATATCAACTTTTTATCAAAAATCGGGAAATCCACTTCCTAAATAAATATCTTTATATCAATGATATAATTTTCTTCAATCCACGTTGATCTTTTCTACTTTTATCTCTACAATACCATCACTGAAAATTCTCAAAAGTCACCATTGATAGGAAAAATCAATGTGTTCTTATTATATCAACGTACACTTATCCGATCAATTATGGTTTCTTAACGAGTTCAGATAAATGGAGTTCCACGATGATTCCAAATCGATAGAGAAACAAGAACTAAACGACACTCTGTAATTAATAACCCAAAGAAATTTTCGCTACACGACAAATTGGGAAAACAGAGTTTAGTTGTTTGAACAGAGTTTAATATAATTAAAAATTAAACCCTATTATCCTAACAACACTTCGAGCTTCTCTATTAACCAATAATTAGCTGACTTAAAACCATTTAAGATCGCTTTTGCATTGAAATCAGACTACGTGCAAAATTGTCATAAAATAAAGAATGCCCGAAAAAAAGAAAAGACTCCAAAAAGATATGCTTCGATATTTTGCAGACAAGGCGTAGCGCACACTCACCAAAGCGAGGAGAGCCGCGTATGGCACAAGAAAGACAACAAATGGCAGAACGTGCATTTCCATCGAAGCGCGGTCACAGGCCCATCGCCGTTCTCCTTCAATCACAAGTAAATCGACCGACAAGGGGTTTAAAAAAAAAAAAAAAAAAAAAGAGGGGAGGAAGTAGAAGAAAGGCCGATGTGTCGGTGGACGCTCGTCGCCTCGACGCGTGGAACGAACGAACCGTGCAAGAAACACAAGTACACACGAATCTACAATTCTCTATCGGATAAATAGATAAATAAATAATACGGTCGTCTGTCTATTTATTTATTTATCGGTACACACGTACACGTATGTAACACAACACGGAAACAGGCGAATAGTTAGTATTAAACGCGACAAAATGGAAGGAAACAGAAGAATCCGCGAGAGTGCCGGGATACGTCGGCATCTTTGAGCTCGCTTCAGTACCTGCTCAGCGTACTTACCACGAAGCACTGCGACCGGTGCCTCGGCCTCGATGAGGGAACCATTTCCGGTGGATTCGTGGTGATTCTTCAGGAAGAGGATCTGCGAGAAAAAAAAAAGAAAAAAAAAAGAGGAATCAGTTTGGTTGCCGAAGAAGAGAGCTGGGTGCCGTGAAATTATTAGTTCTGTCCTTAAGATGGCGAAGATACATCGGCGAAGACTTTATCCGAGGGTCGATATTGGGTCTTCTTGGTGGAAAAAAAATATTTAAGCTTCTTGGAGGACTTCCGAGTGCCATCGGCGATATAAATAGTCTCACAGGATACTTAGGAGAGTAAAATATAGCTGGTACGATATTAAGATTGAACAGGAACACGAAGAATTACCAAACCGAAGAACTGCAATTTAAAATAGAGAAGATTTCATAAGACCAAAAGTAAGAATAATTCATCTCCATCTTTAAAACTGAATAACCATCCTAACATCCACGATAAAATTCTATGAAATCAATGAATAAATACAGTCCACCTCTATCTTTAAGAAAATTAAAATATCACGGAAGAAGAACCAGTTTGAAAAGAGGTTGCAGAAATAGCAATCAGCTTGGTGAAAAAAATAATGGAAGAAACGAATAAAGGACAGAAGAAGTCATCGAGCAATCGCGAGAACCTAACAGTGGAGGATAATCGAAGAGGAATGGCGAAGAATGATGCGGAAAGGTGTTCCAATGGCATCGATGCTGGGCATCGAGTAGAAAGGACGCGTTTAACCAGGGAAAGGATGATCGGAAGTATATTGAAGTGCACGGAAGAAGGAAGGGGCGGTGAGGTGGGACCGCGAGCGAACATGGCCGCATGGTCGACGAAGAAGATGGCGCCGGCACGTCGGCATCCACGCGTATTTAGTTCGTACGATAGTCGCTGTACAGAACAATCTTCCATTGTAACTTTTTTCTTCTAATTTTCGTTCTCGTCTCTCGCTACGACGACACACCGAGAAATCCATGTAGATTCGCGTGCGCGCGCGCTCTCTCTTACACACATCGATACACACGTTCGAACATTTCAAGGTGTACCTGCAGTATCGTTAATAATTATTTGGATATTTAAAACAGTACTTCTTTCCAATTCATTTTCCAAGATTACGAAATAAGATATATATATATATATATATATATATATTATATATATAGAATTAAAGCTGTTAAAATTGATTTTATAATTAGTTCTCTTTTTTTTCTTTTTGTAAATTAGTATAAATAAATGGAGAATAAAATTGTTAGATCGTATGAATAAATGTTAATTGTATACGATACTGTGTGTACGCGTTTAAGCATTGAGAGTACGTTCCGAAAGCGAGTAGGCTCAAAGTAGGCTCGACAAGCGGCGGAAACGAAGCTCCTCGTTCGAGAAGAATATTGAGATCGGTGCATCACGCTCGCGTACACACCCAGAAACACAAACACACATAGAGATTATGCGCGACAGTCCGAGAGGGAGAGAAGAGCGATGTTTAAACGTTGTTACCTCATCGTCGTAAGGCAGTTTCGCGACTGGCGTGACGCGTAAATCGGCGCCGCGACGCGCGATCCGCCAGCCCACGTACGTTTAATTTTACCAATCGATCTCGAGTTCCCGAGTGCTCGTTACCGAACTACGTCTAACAGGAGACCTCTCGACGAATAGGAAATTGAACGAAGAGTAACGGAGAGGGAGGAAAACCCTTCTGAATCGGAATATAACGAGGGTTTGCGAGAAAAAAAAAAGAAAAAGAAAGAAAAGAAAAGAAAAGAAAAAGAAAAACACGGAGAAGAAAGAAAAGAAAGGGTGTAGAAGAGGTTGAAAGGAAGACTTAACCGATTTCTGTGGTGAAAATGGCTTTGTTCGCGTAGCTCGGTACACATTGGCCGTGTATGAAAGGATCGATCCACTTCTGGCGTCGACAAAGAAGAAAACGGATAAAAAGAGAATAAAAAGAGAAAAAAAGCGAAAGTCGCGGCGCAGCGACGAGAGTGAAGTTGATAATCACGACCGGCTTTGTTAGGAACACGGGGAACTTAGGTGATCTGCGATTGAACACTTTTTTCGTCGAATTTAACACCTTCGTTTAGAGCAACAAAAAAAAAAAAAGAAAAGAAAAAAATGAAACAAACCATAGAAAGAGGAAGAAAAGAAGCATTAAGAAAAGAGGAATAGAAAAAAAGAAGAAGGAAAAGGGTAAAGAAAAAAAAAACCAAAAAGAACACACGATAAATCTTTCTTACACCGTTCGTACATCCTCTATTAATTAATTAATTAATTATTAAATACGACTTTACGAGAGTATAAATCGATTATATATATAAATAAACAAGATTACCTAGGAAAGAATATGAATACACATTTTGAGGGGGGGGGATGAATGAAACAGGGGTGGGGAACTGTGAAGAAAGAGAATGGTGTAAGTTCTCCATCCGCGAAAAAAAAAAAACAGAAAAAAAAAAAAAAAAAGTAAATAAATATTCGGAGGAACATTTTTTGCCATCTTGTTATATAATATATATATATATATAAATATATAAATATACATATATGTTATAACACATACATAGGCGCGCACGCGTGCGAACGCGCGAGGAAATAGTGCACGCGCGTTTCTCTCGCGTTGGAAAACTGTGTTGCCATCGGCGTCTTAGAAAATTGGTCGTTGGATCGCGGTTATTCGTGAAGTCAAGTATTCTTGTTTCGTTTCGTTCTTCGAATTTGTTAATTTTTGTTAATTCTACGATACGTTATTTATTTATTGAATATTTATTGTACCCGGTACGGAGTGTCGGTTTAGAGATGAACGGTACCGATTTCTAGCGAATTTCAAAGTGAGCTTATTCATTTTTGTTCGCCTGTTCAAACGATTAAAATTCGATTTCCATTGAGTTGTTTTAATAAAATAATTGTTCAATGTTGTACACGCTTATTTTCGATCAATCCGAAGCCGATTAAGCGTTGATCGGCGCGTAAACGGTTCTTGTTACCGGAACACGCTCGAGAACGCGTGTCCACGTGCGCGCGAACGCGCGCTGGCACGCGCGCGCGCGCTTTCGCAACCTACCGCGTATGTATATTAAATACCAGATAGCAGAACGCGAAGTGGAGGATGAAGAGGAAGTAGAAGAAGAAGAAGAAGAAGAAGAAGAAGAAAGACGGTGAAGATGAAGAGAAGATGAAGAAGAAGAAAAAAAAACGATTTAATATATTGCAGATACTATATTATAAATATAAATATAAACATAAAATTAAAACTTAAGGAATAGTTATTTCTACTACTCTAATTCGTCGCTTCTACGTGTGATTGTTGTATAAAAAAAAAAGAACAAAAAATACGATTATTGATTTATTATCATTGTTATTACACGATTATCATTACACGTTACGACTACTACTATTACTATAATTATTATTAATTATTGCCGAGCGAAAGCAGTATATTAGGGGAAGAACGAGAGCATGGAAACTGTTGAAAGAGAGAAGAGAAAAAAAATAGAGATACGAAGAGAAAGGTGAAGGAGTACAGTAATGAAATAAAGAAAAAGTGGCAGAAGAAAGGGAAGAAAGAGTGAATAAAAGAAAGATAAATGCAGAGAATAGTTTGTACGATCCGATTTTTTTTTTCCTACGATAAATAGTATTCTTAATTGACCTACGAATGGATCTCCAGAGGACAAAAACCACGAAGAGTACGATTTCCAGGAAAAAAGAAACCAAACGAGGAAAATAAAAGTAACGAAGCACGGTATATCTGTGTAACGCGAGAGGAAAAAGTAAAAAAAGGAAAAAGAAAAACGACAAAAGGAAACGAAGAAGAAATAAGTAATAGCGCGTAACGATCTTTATTATACACATTTATAAATACGAGTTTACGAATCGTTGAGATGATCGAGAAAAAGCAGAGGATAAAGGAAGTGAAGTAAAAAGTAAAGTACGATGTACCATTTTAGATAATCCTATATCGATTGATCGAGGAACGTTGAAGAGTGAATTTGTGGAATGGAGTCTCGAGAACGGCACACGCTCGCTCGCGCGCGTTATTTACGAAGTTGTTTCTTATTGAACGAAAACCAAGAAAACAATTACTAAAAAAAAAAAAAAGAAAAGAAAGAAGAGAAGATAGAAAACGAGCAAATAAATTGGAGAAAAAATGGGAATAGATGAAGAAAATAGTAAAAAAAAAAAAAAAAGCAAGGTTCTTAACCGCGGAGGGACGTGTCTCGCTTGCCCGCATCGGATTTTGCTGAAAGTCGTTGTTTCCAAAGAAAATAAAATGAATAAAATAATTCGAACGCCAACAACCATTTCTCCGGTTTCTCGTTAGTATAAACTCTTGTAGATTATACATACAGTACATTTTAGTGTGTAGTAGCGTTAATTGTTCTACGATCTACGAGATTCTCTCACATTCCGTATAACGTCTACCGGAAGTTCTAGTTGTTGCTGTGAGTTTCGGCGGTTTTCAAGCTTCTCGATTCAAAACTACGTTTCTTGGATTAAAAAAGGATTCATTTTTATTCTTACAACTACTTTTTATCATCTTTTCTTCGAATATCTCTTTCGTTTAATCTTCTTTCTCGATGGAAACTCGTTATATCTCTTCGAAGTTTCTCCTACGATCTTAACTTTTTTTTTTTCTATCAACACACTTTGATCTTCGAGCGAACAAGTTAAAGAAAATTGTTAATCACCACTCGCAGCGTATCTTCAGATTTTGAATATAAAAAATTCGCTTTCCGTAAACCTTGTAAATCGCCGAGCCACGAAGTTCAAGTCACGTAATTAAACCCGTACTGTGCTGCAACACGCTCAAACAACTTACGCGAGGTCATTTTCGATCACCCACCTCTTTTACAGACGAATCGATTCGTCTGGTTGCACTTTGGAGTCGATCTAGTCAGATACCCGAAACTTCTCGTCGTTTTCTCGTCCTTCGCTTCATTGCAGCCCGAAGAATCACGAAGAACGTGAAAAAAAAAAATAATAAATAAACACATAAATAAAAGAAAAAAATTGATCATTCGAATTTACGATCAGTTTCAGTGAATCGTGTAGCGGTTTACTCGGATCGCGGAGTGTCATGAGGTAGAACATCGATTAAAATTCACGTAGTTGACCATTCGTACGTGATACTCGCCTCGAAGAAGCTACTTTCAGCAAGATCTGCTTTATTCAAGTAGCGAAACGCGCGTAATCGTTCGGGTATCGTTTATTGGCATCGTTCGAGGTTTTCAAAGCGACAGAAAACGGTTTGAAGCGTTTAGAATGCAAACGAGTTGGGTAAAATATTGTGAAGTATTTAAATGTTGGGAAAATTTGAAAGAAAAAGGGGAAGATGAGAGAGGAGGGTTGATTAAACGAGATATTTTCGTCGTTAGCTATTTTCTTCGATATATTCGATCGTTCCAAGCGGTTTTAAACGAAATAAGTAGAGCAAGAATGTTCGTCAGATGATATTCTTTCGATTTTATATCCGTTCAATTTGTGATCATGCATGGTATCGATAAACGTAACCGATCGTCCAAGTAAAGCACCTTTACTTTCCTCTCTGTACGATCTTCGAGATCTTTGCTTCGACCGACTTAAGCTCGTTGTCGTACGTGCACACCTATTGTTGCGAAGATAAGAACGAGTTAGCTCGTCTCCTATTGTTACGTTGCGAGTAGGGAGTCCGGTGAACGAAAGGGAAGAGGGTGCAATTTGGATCCTCCTTCTCTTGCTTTGCCCTGGTCTTCGTTTAGCGTCGTCGTAGTCGTTGTCGTTGAAGAAACAGTGGGGAAAAGTTGGAGAGTGTTAATGTTCGCTCGAGAAAGCGTCGCTTTTGGCTGGCAATATTTTAAATTAGTTCTCGTTCAAAAGAAAAAAAAAAAAAAAAAGCAGAAGAAGAAACGTGTTTAAAATCTTGACGCGATATAAATTACAGTAGAAATTGAAATCCGAAGATTGAAGACTCGTCAACGCGAAGATCTGAAAATAAAAGAAAGATACGTTAATCTAAAAACATTGAGATTTGAAAGCTGAGTAATTGGAAGATCTGAAAAATTGTAAACTCGTTAATTGGAAGATCTGAAAAATTGTAAACTGGTTAATTGGAAGATCTGAAAATTGAAAAGATTCAACGTTGAATCGTAATAAAAATTTCAAGCTCGAATTTAATTAATTCTGTATTAGCCAATCGCGCGCTTTTTCGCGCGAAAGAAAAAACAGAGAAAGAATCGACCAGCAATCGCGTACAAAGGAAAAAAAAAAAAAATGGCGTAGCGTCGTCACAACCGAATTACCAAGTTCAATCGACAGCTTAGCGGTTAATCGCCGTAGCGTGTAATTAAACTAGTAAGTCGTGTTTAAGGATGAAAAATCGTCTTCTGCGTGAGAATCGCGACGCAGCGATTTAATTCGCTGAATCTCACGCGCGCACACACCACACACACACACACACACCGACCGATTGCTGCGTATGGCACGATTTTATTACAGCGATTTTTCAGCGCCACGTTTTAAATGAAATACACACACCAGCGAAACCCGAGTCAGCCAAGAGTTTTTAGGATTGCGGACTGAAACGAGAGCCATAACTGGTGAAACGCGTAAAACGAAATAAAATAAAAAAAAAAAAAAAACCAATCAAGTTCCTCCTGAGCGTTCTTCCGGGATGCTCGTTACATGGCGTCGCGTGATCTGAAGCCGCGTACACGAAATCTTGAGGGATGCGATGAAAAATATAGTTCAATTGTTGCTTTATTAATTCTTTTCTTTTTATAAAGAATTCTTCGTTATCTTTAATATTCATCGATGAGCTTTTTTTAATATCTGTGATTGGAAAATTGAATTACGTTTTTGGTAAACCTCTTTAGCTTTCTAATTGAATTTTTGTTAATTAATCTGTAGTCTTTCCATCTGTTCTTTTTGCTGTCGATAACTTTTGAAGCAACAGAATTATTTTGTACAATAATTTATTTACAAGATCTTACTCTTTTTTTTGTTTTAAATTTATCGAGTTTATTAAATTTATTAAAGATAAAAGATGTTAGGAACATAAATAAATCAGTACAAGAAGCACCAACGGTAAGCTGTACAACAAAAGTATCCATCTTCCTTGGCAAATTACACGCAGTGCTACCACGTGTCAACATTTCCTTACCAATTTCGTCTAAGCTAGAGAAGACATTAATACAGAAAGTATCAGTGCCTTCCAAGTGACTCTATCAGAACTGAAGAATCTATCGATACTTGCTCCACAGCATCTGTTTCCTTTACGAATAACTCTCAACTGTTTCCTACAATCTTTGCCAATCTGTTCAATAATTCCTAACGAATCAAACCGAGCACCGTAATAATTTAACCGAACTATATTTTTAATCGTTCATTCCCTAAATGAATTTTTAAGGTCGAAAGATTGGATCACAGACGGTCGTGTCTTCTTTCGATTATTTCAAAGAAGAAAATCTAAAGGGATGGAAGAATGGAACCAAGGTTCCTATAAGAATCGACGAAATCAATAAAAAAAAATGGCGGCTGCTAGGAGAGATCAACGTAAAGACGCGGTCTTCGACTATTTCGACCTCTCCTTTCGTCTCTACGCTACTTCGAGGGTCCGCGTTTGAAGAGTTTTTTATCGTTCCGTAACTTTTTGCGATTCTACCTACGTACGCAGTATAGAGTTATTAATTATTGTACTTTTTAGCGTGTGCGTGCGTCTATTTGTGCATGCGTGCGCGTGATCATTATACAATAATAATCCAATTGAGGTACAGCTCGGTTGATTTTGCACGATATTTTCGGATCCGATCGATCGGACCGATAATTTAGCCCGGTTTCGCCGATTTCGACGCGTACATTGTCAATATTAATTAAAAGATAGAAAAAATAATTAACCTCTTCAGGGATAGATTCTTTAAGTTACAAACAAATGATTATATCGTCGATACAGTGGGTTTCCTCGAAACGATGCTTTGTAATAAAATACCACTATTTTAGATTTCATTTTATATTACATTTTGAAAATGGTGAAACATATATTTGAATACTATTTGTTTTTTATAATGAATTTTATTGTTTGGACTATTACGAAAAAACCCTGAAGGGATTAAAGAATATTAATTAACGATCGAGTTTCTCAATTCGATCTCGTTTCAACAAGCGTCGATACTCTTACATATCTTCTTCGTTGCAAAATCAAGAGAGAGAAAAAGAATGATAGAACGGAGGGAAAAAAAATAAGGAGCGCTTGATAGATGAAAACTCGCCAAAGAAACAAAAAAAAAAAAAAAAGTAATCGTACACGCGACAGTGCGATTTTTTAACCCTTGCTTTTTATCCTCGAGCGTACGCGTCGAACGGTCGAACTTTTGAACGCTATTCGAAGAAAAAAACCGAAGGAAAAACCCTTTCGAGCTTAATAAAAAAAAAAGAACTCAAGATATAAAAATATAAAAAATACAGGATACATGAAAAGAAGGTTAAAAAAAAATAAAAAAAAAAAATAGAAAACTAAACGCAAGAGAATATAAAAGACAAGATTTAAAAAAAAAAAAAAAACAAAAAAAGTTCGAAGAGTCCTCCATTCGTTTCGCAATGGCGGACGCGCGTTGATCGAAAAATAGAGAAACAATATATGAATTCTTTAGTGGACGTGCGATCCAACTGTGCCTCGAATAAAATCTTGAGCGACGTCCCCTCCGACTAAACGAAAATATGCAAAAAATAAAAAACCAGAAAAAAAAAGATGAAAAAAAAAAAAA
>SMSQ01026015.1:102939-145368 GCA_019453375.1 Ctenoplectra terminalis
AAAAAAAAACACTAACACAAAACATCTATCAAAGTGAATTCTAAAATCAATCAACTACAGCACAAATTCAAAAGAATACGATTATCGTTTTCAGAAGTCATCCTCGTCGATCTTTCTTTTTGATCCAGAACAAAGAACAATCGGTCTAAAATGGAGTTCTTGTCCGGGACAAGAAAACAGTCACTCTAAAATATTGTTTTAACCAAAAACAAAAGAACAATCACCTCGAAACGGTGTTGCGGTTCAAACCAAAGAGCAATCACCTTAAAATGGTGTTACGGTTCAAACCAAAGAGCAATCACCTTAAAATGGTGTTACGATTCAAACCAAAGAGCAATCGCTTTAAAATGGTGTTCCAATTTCAAACAAAGAGCGGTCGCTCTAAAAACGATGTTTCAAAGAAATTCTGTAGCGAGAGGCCGATATTAATTTGCCGATTTCCCAACACTGGAAGGGTCCACTGCGTCAACCAAGAGGAGGATGCCGATCAGCGGTTGTCCCAGGCCACGTTTTACCACAGTCCTGATGAGTATCCACCGGGTGGCACGCGTGTGCGCGCCGGAACCTTAGCCGCTGGCGACGTGTCGTTCGATTTCTCGCTAGAATTCGAGCTGGACGTTCCGTTTTGGATGGCAGGTCCGTTGTTCTGCGACTCTGCGTAGCCAGTTCCGGTTACCGGGTTACCATCTGCGAAGAACATTGCCATCTTTCAGTCAAACACTCTATAATTTCGCGCTTAAAGGTGTGTTCTCCAATTAAACGGGATTTTATTATTTTATTCTCAGAGGATGTTTAATCGGTTGAATTTATGGAGACTGGAAAGTGTTCGGTGGAAATGAATCCCGAAAGATTGAGATGGTTGGTCGAGTGTTGCTCTTGTGCTTCTCTTTACGCGATATTTTTTCGAAAGAATTTTATTTTACGCGAATTTATTTTTGTATCGTTGAGATTTTTTATTCTAAATGCAGGCTTCTTAGAAAAGGTTCGTGAAGATTGGTTTGTAACACGGTCCGTTTGGAATTAATTGTCACTCGAGAGTTTCTCGCTGCTAAATTCTAAATCTCAGGGAATTTTTCCCCGTTTCTAAGTTCTCAAGATCAAGGGAGTATCTCCGCTCATAAATTCTGAAGCTCAACGGAGTAGTCTCCCTACACCTAAGATAATAAATCTTGTGGTATTCTCTTGACTTTTCCCATCCTGTAAATATTACATCTCCGAAACATAGAAAAATTCCAGAAACATTGCTCCACGTACGGAAACATGGACGCCATTTTCAATCGCAAAACCTTGGAATTTTTCTTCACCTCTTTCTCGTTGCTATGATTTCTCTACTCGTTCGGGCAAAATCGATTTCGAACCAGTCGCATGCAATAATTATCAGGAGTATAAAAAACCATCGATCTTTATCGATCACAGCTACCGTTTAATTTAAATACAAAAACGAGAGAAAAAAAGGAGAAAAAAAGAAAAAAAAAGGAGACAAAAAAGTGAAAGAAAAATCGACCAATCTATAACAGCACCGAGTGTCCACAGTAACGGTTTTATACACCTGATATCCACGTGGTGATACAGCACACCGTCACGAGAGATACCGAGATTTCACGCGAATTCCACATGCTGGCTCTCCCTTCGCGATTTTTCCCTCCGCGTTTCCTGTACACGCCCTGAAAAGGGGGACAGGGACACGCGGGTAATTTACTCGACAGGCAATTAAGCGCAAAACGTAAGGAACAACCAGTCGATTTCAATGCACTGATAAAGAACGCTCGAATATAAATATTCGTGAGAGCTACGCTGAAGGACTTAACGCTACACAAGACAAGGAATGCGTAATCGTCTACTACGTTGAACACGAACTTACCGTACTATGTTACAGACTATTATGTGTGTATGTTGTGAGTGTTGACCGATCGAGACTTGGAGATTTGCTTGAATTCTGTATTTTTTAACGGTAGAACTACCAACTGTTAAAGTGGACTTATTTCTACCGGAGAAATAAAAATGGTAGGTATTTGAAAAAATACCTATAATAAGGGTAACGATTCTTTGTATATATTATTTATAAAAAAAAACATGGAAAATCTCTGAAAATGTATCACCGTAAATTGATAAAATTAATATGAGAAATTTATGGTAGTTCTATTGTTAAAATTTTTTTTATTAACGAAGGGTCGTTTAAATCGAATTCGAGCAAATTTAAGAACAGAGGAGTGGAAGAGGATTTTAATTTCGAAGGACAATCGTTGAAATTGAATCGTTTTGAGATAATTCGGAAGTATTTAAGTTTCTCTTTTCGCAATCGTAAAGTTCAAGACTGTCCTTCGATTTGACGAAACGAAACAAGGATCTGGATAAATTGTGGAACTCTCAGATATTTTTGTTCCGTTGGAGAACAAAAGTTACGACTAAAGTAAACCAGAGTAACTAGATACTAAAATTAAACCTTTTATCCCAACTCTGCGATACTAATAACACATACAGAAAAATAAAAAAAAAAACACACATTTTTACTACTAACTAAAATAAACGCATAAAGAGATATAACGGAATCCAATCCTCTTCGGCTGCAGCAAAAAATACACAAATTATTGGTCGATGAAGGCTATATAAGGAAAAGAAACGATAAAGTAAACCAGTGAAAGCTGGAACATTAACTGGTAAAAAAAAAAAAGAAACAAATTTATATCTTCTCTTTCTTCCACGTAACACCGTCAAAAACCATCAAAGGATAACTCATACAAAAGAAACTTATCGCGAAACTCGTTCTTTCGCTCGATGACTCAAATCGTAGCAGTTAAATACGTCTTATCGTGCTAGATTCGAAGCTAATTATAAATCACGTTAAAAATATGTCACGACCTATTCAACAAGCAAATACCTAAAAAATAAAATATTTCTTGTTCGTACCACGATAACGCGTTTCGATTAACTCTTTGTGTCCCACCTTTTTGATGCACCGTAATTCATGGTGGGACATTTTTAGTCCCATTTTGACTTAGGGAAAAGGATGTGTTTTAATAAGTACCATTCATGAACCCATGTGACATGGTGGGACTATTCGAGTCCAATCCTATAACAACAAATTTAATTGAATTATTATTATTTTTTTATGTTTTTACATTACGTGATTCCTTTATTAGTAAAAATATACCAAATTTAATTCCAAATATAATTAATATACCAAATTGTTTCATTTAAAACGGAATCAAATTTCTATGCAACATAGGTCTATTTTATTATCCGAAGTCTTGTGCCGCAGAGAGTTAAACCAAAACCAAAGACTGAGTCACGATAATTTCTGACTCACCACCGAGTCGAATAGAATGGAATCGAAAGTGCAATCAAATATTCATACGAAACCATTATTCTAGTCAAAACAAAATCGACCCCGATTTTTCTCCAGATACACAACATATATCACCCTCTCAATTAAGGGTTGAACCCCTAAACAATGCTACACCCCATCGTCCTGAGCTTTAACCCTCGTGTTCCTCCCCATTGACTCGACAGAATCCCCTGAAAACGGTGATCCCTTGATAATTATGGCCGGTGCTACGGGAACTTTTCTCGTGTCGTTACCTGGTAGATGAAAAGGCTAATCGAATGAAGTATTTTTTTTTGTGGAAGAGGTTGAAATAAATTGGGGCGGGTGAAATAAAAGAAAAAAAAAAAAGAAAAAAAAGAAAAAAAAATGACGAAGATGGCTGAAAGACACGGTTGTTTTCTAAAGAAAAAGATAAATATGAAATTGAGAGAGAAAAAAAAAAAAGAAGAATGGGTAAACGTTACCTCGACACCTTCGTGCGCTGCGCCTCACAGGCGTCACGTCAACTCCGTCTCCGGTGACCGGATTGCGCGTTAAACAGGATGATCCACCTGCCAGGGTTCGAGCGGGTAGGAAGGCACAGAGGACGACAGTTTCACAGCCGGTGCACGCAAAGCGACACGAGCCAGAATTTCACCACCACCACCACCACCCCCATGCACCGACACACAGGTAGCAAAATCCACAATACCGTCATCCAAACCGTATATAAGTGTTAGTGCGCGCGATTGTTCGCACGAATGATTGGGAGATATTCGTTGTTTGCTTCTTTTTTCTTTTCTTTTTTTTTATGTTGGTTTTAGTTGGGGTTCAAACATTTTTAAGTTAGGGATTCCGAAGTTAGGAAATCTAGAGGTTAGGGAACTCCAAACTTAGGAGATTCTAAAACTTGAGAATCCACGAGTTAGGGACTCCAGAAGTTTGGAAACTTTAAAGTTAGGTAGTCCTGAAGTTAAGGAATCCCAAAGTTGAGAAATCTTAAAATTAGGAAACTCCAAACTTAGGAACTGCTGAAGTTAAGAAATCCCAAAGTTGAGAAATCTTAAAATTAGGAAGCTCCAAACTTTGGAAATACTTGAAGTTTGGGAACCTTGAAGTTAGGAATTCCCAAAATTTGGGAATCTTAAATTTAGGAAGTCCTGAAGTTAAGAAATCTTAAAATTAGGAAACTCTAAACTTTGGAAATTCTGAAGTTTGAGAACCCTCAAGTTAGGAACTCCTAAAATTTGGAAACCCCAAAGTTGGAAAGCTTTGAAGTTAAGAAATCCTAAAATTAGGAAACATCAAACTTTGAAAATTCTAAACTTTGAAAACTTCCAAGCTAGGAACTCTCAAAATTGGAGAACTCCCAAAATTTGGAATTCCAAAAGTTAAGAAATGCTAAAATTAGGAAACTCCAAACTTTAGAAACTTGAAGCTTTGAAAATCTCCAAGCTAGGAATTCTCAAAATTATGGAATTTTATAATATTACCACCCTTAAATTTGAGGAATTTGAGAAATTTAAGAATTTTGAAATCTTTACAATTACAGAACAGAATATAATCAGGAGCCCAACGCGAATATCTTGAATTCATTCGTGCGAAAAGGAACGAGTACGAAAACAAGAAAAAGAAAAAAAAAAGAGTATAGTACTATAACTACGTTTGTGTGATATAAAGCAAGCAAAAGCAAACATAATTAACTCGCAAAACAAGATTAAAAAAAAACAACTAAAAGAGTAACAGCTGCTACGATTCTCAAATTGTTTTACGAATAAGTCTGTCACACGTGTAAAACCCAAGCAATAAGTCGTGGTGAAATCATAGGAACAATTCAAAGTTCATAAATGACGAGTGAGTCATCGTTGAAAAAAATTAAACAAACAAATATAACTGCAATCATATATCTTTCGCTATAAAAAAAACAAAAATCACAATTTCAATAATAAAAAGAACGATAAATGAATATTATCATTGTCGTCGTTAATTGTATAAAAATTGCACCGCAATGAAGTAAGGAAAAGAAAGAAAAACGTGGTGAGAAATTTGTTTCATCGAAAAGTCCGTGCTTTGAAGCCGATCGCGTTAAAAATCGACGAGAAACTGATTATTTGTCGCAAGCAGAAAATGTGTTACGGTGTTTAACTTAAAATTAAGGGGTTGAAAATGGCGCGACCAACTCAAAATATGTGTGTCATCTACTTGAATGTGTCTTTTTTTCTTTTTTTTTTACACACTTACGAAATCGTTTGATTCTCCTAAAAGCTGCTTGCGAACAATTCAAGAAGATGACTTGGTAAAAGCCATGTATTAGTCACAGAAGATAAAAAAAAAATAAAAAAATAATCTTCATTCGTGTCTCGCTAGCTCCAGAATAAAAAAAAGTCGTTCGAATTCTTACATTGTTTTTCTTTTCTCTTTTCCGATGAATAGAAACAAACAAACCGTACGCAATTTCAAGCGAGGTGAACAACAAATATTATTTTATCCAATAATAACGAATCATTGTACGCGAGAACAAGCTCGACAAAGGTGTCCTAATTAGAAACGAACTTTGAAAAGAACCGATCAATCGACGTGGTGCACAAGTTAATCCCGAAAAGAGCCTGCGACACACAGACACATATTTCAAGGTAGCTCGAATACAGTGCGAGTTTAAGTGTATATTGCAGTTCTCGAGCGATTGCACAATTGTCAGAGCAGCGATGTATCAAAGAAATCATAAAGAACGAACAAAAAAAAAAGGAGAACAAAAATTATCGATCAAGTGTCATCGAGTACGCGTGACTTGCAAAAGATCAAAAAGCCTCGGTGGTACCAAGAAACGCGTTCAAAAGCCGTGAAAAGACCAACATAAAGTACAGAACAATTTTCAGATCAAGCTGCTTAAGGAGGAAAAAGAAAGAAAGAAAAAAAAAAGAACTCGACTCACGTTTACCACGTGTTGGTAATCGTGCAATACAATCCAGCTATAGCTTGTCCAAAATAAGTTGGCTGCTCATGGCCATCGTAGGATCTACCCCCACCACACACCGCTGAGTCAAAGCTCCTCCCAACTTGACGTATGTTTCTCATTTTTTAAATTATTAAATTACTAAGTTATCGAACACATCGATTACCAAATTATCAAATTATCAAATTATCAAATTATTAAATTATTAAATTACTAAATTCTCAAACTCATCAATTCTCAAATTATCAAATTATTAAACCATCAACGTAGGCTCAATGATGAACAGTCAATTAATTTTGGACAGATGACTAATTTTACCGAGCATCAAAAAAAAATTAGCACAGTGTGTAACTGGACACAACTGCACAACTCGTAGCCGCGTTCCCTCGCGCTCGCACCGTACACCAGTTCACCTGACCAGAGACAGTAAATTCCTTCTCGTGATATAAAAAGAGGGGGGCGGGAGCGAGGTGTTGGATGCGTTCGAGGAAGGAGAATTGACACCCTTACCTGTGACATCGTTGATCAGATTGTTGCCATTGCTGGCAGCGTATCCGTTGAGAATGCCCGCGATCGAGTCCGAGCTGGCGGTGCTCTTCGCGGGCGACGTCGCGACGCCGGAAGACACCGATGAGGACGTCGATTCCCCGCTGAGGGAGATATTGCTGCGCATATGATTTTTCGCGTTTGGGGTGGTGGGTGGGGCATCGGGAGGGCCAAACAGGCGATTGTATGAATCATTACCGGGCTTGTTGCGCGGTGTTTCGTTGCTGTTGCTGTTTGGGTTATCGCCGAACAGCGCAGAGCCCAGCTGCGATTGGTTGTGGTTCTTCACGCGGCGGGGGCTAGTCTCTTCGGGCGCCGCGCCGAAAATGTCACTGCTTCCGCCACCAGGGGGTTTCAACACCCTGAAACAATGGAACAACGCGGCTATGTTAGACTCTACTGCTTTGTCTTGAATCGTGATTAATGGATACATGGTTTTGGGAATGGTACGGATGGTCTTTGGATGTTTTAAATGGTTTGCATAGTCTTGAGTCTTCTTATGAATTTTACATAATACTTGGTTTTTTAGAGTACTCAATTTTAGTTCCTATTGAAATATAGGTTCTTACAAATGAAATAAAATAGTTTCATTATCTACATCTTTATTTTCACGGCTCGGAATGAAACGTCTGGGCTCGAGGAAATCTTACTAACCGACCCGGACACCCAAAAGAAAAACTGTCGTCCACTTATACCTAGGAACGGTTACATTTTAAGTGCCCAGGCTTTCCGACTTTCACAGAACGCATCTAGCAATCCTATTATCTTTGCTTATACAAAGACATTCCTCAGGACAGTGAAGCTCATCTTTGCTTTCAATCGATATTGTATTTTTACTATTCTCAGTGACAATCCAACGGTTCCAATGATTCGTTGAATGATCGAGGAACGTTGGCTCTTTTTAAAATAAAAAATTCCGAAGATGAATAAAGATCGTTTCTAACACAATTCCCAGCAAAGCTAAGTACCCTCGGAACCCATAGTTCTAATCTCAACCCACAGATCCAGCCGAGGATGTCAACTTCTCTCGCCAAGGACACCGTCCACGCGTCTCGATTACCCCCCGCGTCAGAAAACTGTGCCTCGTGCCGGTACACGTTGCACGGAACTCCTTAGTCATACACGGAGTCGAGTCAGCCACTTCCGAGTCTAAAGGGTTGAGAACCATTGTTCTCGGGCGGCGTCCGCCGACATGAGAACAACACGTCTCGGTCCCCACGACGGAAGGACTCGATCCAATTTGCTCGATAAATCTGCGCTGATTTCTACGTAACGAGGGTCGCGCGTCTCTCGGCTTGATGCGTGGCACGCGCTTTGTCGCGTGCTCGCTGCGTGGCCGAGCGGACAGAGTGGATGAGGGAGGAAGAAAGAAGAGCAACGACAAAAAAAAAAGAAGAAAAAAAACATGACGGGGGTGGAACCTCGCCAGGACGCGCAATTAAAAGTATGGAATCCATTCTTTCTCCTCCGGGCGAAGCCAGCCATGGGGGAGCACGGTTTTAAAGGCCCTGCTTCATTAGCGGAACGGTTCAATTAACGAAGGAACCGTTCGTGCGTAACGATTTCATTTTTTTCTGCTTTTTTTATTTCTTTCTTTCTTTTTTTTTTTTTTTTTAAAGTTCCTGGAGTGAGAGTTTGGTTTCGAGCACACAAGAGAATCGATCCGAATATGGATCGTTCGTTGGTTATCTTGTTCCCGATGAATCTTGATCGATTCAATCAGGATGAGGAATAATCTTGCTGATTAATGCCTCGATTGATGTCTTGATACGGTAGCTCGTATTAATCCAGTTTTCCATCTAGTTCGTCTTATGGTAAAGTGTTTATAAACGATGAGGCTCGGTCGATGGATGGAGTACGATTATTAGAGTGAGTCATAAGTTAATTCTTAACTTAATTCAGCGAGGTTTGCTTCTTCTTATCTACTTTTTTTAAACACCGCCCATTTTGTTCCACCGGTCTTATCAATTGTGTTATTAACGTTATTATTATTGAAGACACGGTTGTTTCCCTTGCATCGTGTATTTTTACTCGAATACCCTTTATTTTTTATATCTCTGTCACGAACGGGTATACGTTTAATCATGGATAGTTGTGGTATTAAACCTTCCAGCTAGTTTCTCTGATTTTACGCAACCAAGAAATGGCCCTTGCCTATAATTACCACTCGTTTCGCGAGATTTAATCCGCGATACGATCTATAAATTCGAGGACGCCCTTTCCTAAGTCATCCTCTCCCCGTTCCGTACGAGCTCTCTCGTGGTAACAGATTTTCTAATTACATTCAATTAACCGTGTCGCATGCCTCATCGTATCGCCTGCAAGAAGTCGTTAACTCGCGATCGATTGAATAATCGTTCCACTCTAATTAACATCGCTAACACTAGCGTACTCTTAAGAATCCATCCTCTGTAGACATTCTTTGGATGTACCCATAGCGCACATTTCATCGGCTGGACGATAAATCAACGTTTCCTCGTTACGGTGTCTCGGATAATTGAACGACCGACGCGGTTTGATGGAAACGTTCGTTCCTTCGACGAGGAAGCTCTGCATCACCGATCATGTGCATGCGTCAGTTATGGCAGAGTGGTTTATAAGTCTGGTTCACGCTCCGTTTCATACTCAAAACTCGCCACGAGGGGCGCATAATTAGTCCAATTATTAAACCTATGTAATTGACCAATTACTGCTCCGTTTTCAGACCGAATTTTTTTTCTTTTTTTCTTAAAGATAGTTGCCAGTAGATTAATAATCCCACGGTTGATTAATAATTTGTAGAATTATATACTGAAATATTTTTTGTACTACGATTTTGTTTTTAAAAGAAAAAATGAAAGAAAGGATTTATTATTCTATTCTGATTTTTTAAAACATGCAAGTTTATAGTTGCGAATAATTTAAAGAGAAAGAAAGGTAAGGATCTATTGCTCTCTTTTGATCTTTTAAAACACGTGAGCCTATAGTCGCAAATAATTAAAAAAGAAAATTATTGAAAAAAAGAAAGAAAAGTGAAGATTTATTATTCTTTTCCGAGTTTTTAGAAACATGTGAGCCTATAGTCGCGAATAATTTAAAAACAAAGAAAGGTAAGGATTTGTTATTCCCTTTTGATTTTTTAAAACACGCGAGCCTATAGTCTCGAATAATTAAAAAAGAAAATTATTAAAAAAAAAAGAAACAAAGATAAAGATTTATTATTCCCCTCGGATTTTTTAAAACACGTGAACCTACAATCGCAAATAATTTAATACTCCAACTTGCTAACCCAAAAACCCATAAATCACAAACTTGTATTTCCTCCACGCCCGTGCAGCAACCATAAATCAATAAAAGGAACAGTTTATCCCTTTCCGATTTTTAATTGGAAAAAAATGCAGGTATTAGAGAACGTCTTGGACGACCGATGAATCGTTTCAATGGTGTCGCGACCGGTCATTATACGCATACAGTGTCAAAGACTCTCTACACCATTCTCTGTACTCAAAAACCCACACTTCCAACGAATCCGCGGTGAGATGGGAGAGCAAATAACGAGGATAATCAATCGACTGTAGGAAGCAAAGAATCCTGGAGGGGACAGGATGGGTGCGCCGGGTAATATTGCTGGATGACGACGTACGGCCGACGCCTCTGCGTCTTCTTTTCGACGCCATGCTGCACCGAGCCGAGAGAGACCCTATCTCGACTTAATAAGACCGTCAACCTGTTTTACGCGCCTATTGATGCATCTTCAATTATCGAGAAGCGCCACGGTGTTTTAATGTTCGCCGACATTCACCGAAGGCGTGCACGAGTGTTCCGGTACCATTAAATCGATAAATTTCATTTAATCTTATGTATGTCGCGCGCAATGGACTGAGAAGCAATATGGCGGACGTTAAACGTTCTTTATGACTGTATAATTTAGATGACGCGAAGACAGATGATTTTTTTTATCTATTAAATTGGATATTTGAGTAACTGCGATCATTAATTTAAAATACAAACATTAATCGGTGGACAGGGGATTTTTATGCAAATTTATATCTTTCAATTCGGTAGAGAATTATTTCACCTATCGGTTACTATAAAAAACACAGTAATTTATATATTTCTTTATTTCTTTCTTTCTTTTTTTATTTATTTATTTATTTCTCTATTAAATTTCAGTGTCTTACTTTTTCTTCAAAACTGCGGGACCAATAATTGCTTTAAATTGACTGCTTCGCATCGGTGAAGCTGTATGGTAATAAGATTGAACAGTAAAATGATTAATGAATAAAAAATTTGTTTAAAATATACGAGTATGTGGAGCATATCTTATAATTTATATTATGTGGAGCAATATATATGGCGCCATAAAGGGTAGAGGACATAATTTAGGGATCTGTAAATGCTCGAAGAGGCTTGATATATCAGTGATTATTATCGGGATCCAGCAATTGTTCGATTTTTTCCTTTTCTGAGAGTTTCTCGCGGAGGGATCTATTGCAGCACCTCCGGGCACTTCCGGTACCACGTTAGTTCCCTGCTGCGAGGATTTTACTTGACTTTCCGTTTGCACCGTGTGGGTTGCCGCTGACCCCACGGTTGCTGAACCCACTGTGCCCACTACGCCCGTCGTCTAACGTTTAGAACACCATAAGAAACGTAATTTTTAAGTTCAATCTTCCAAGTATTCTAATTCCTTTTTTTTTTAATTCTTACATTCCTTGGAGCTTGAATTCCGAACTTTTGACTAGAAGAATATTAAAAAAATTCTCTTCGACTAATTTAGAATTAATTTAAAATTTAATTTAAAATACTTCTGAATATTTTTACTATTATTATTATTATTGCGGGATTCTATGTTCCAAGGGATCTTTTATATACATTTTGTCTCAATTAATTAACTTAACACTAAAATTTTTGAAATCAATCAAATTCATTGAGAAAAAAAAAAAAAAAGAAAGAAAGAACTCTATTTCCACGAAGTCATTCAGTCTCTAAGAAATCGTTCGATTCTTTCCACTTTTTCTACCGTTCCACCGTAAAATCTCTTCTCGCGTTAGGAGCGAGACGATAAATGAGCAACGAACAAGAAGTTCCTGGAAGAAACTGCGTGAAAAGTGGACCAGGACGCTTTCGAAAATAATAATCATCTGCCGCGATGACTCGACATGCTCTCCAGAACAAACTATGTTAATGCTCGGTGAATGTCATTAATGTCATTAAAGAGGAAATTCGATCTTCTCTCTTCAAAAGTACTTTTCATTCGATGCGACACAGCGCGATCGACTAGCGAGGCTTCGCTACGATATCCTTATGCGACACTCACTGTCCGCTACGATAATTAACATAATTTTTTCGAACGCAATTTCTTCGAGTCTGTCATTTCGGAACTTGTCGGAACGATTTTCTCAGGGATCGTGGGACCGGCCGATAATCAAGGACGAAATCGAACAGAACGAATCGAAAGAACGTATCCTAGCACTTATGAGAGGTCGTCGATCATTCCGCTAAACGTCTCACGTACGACATAATCAGAGGAATCTAGAAAATGGGACGCAAGGGCCATCATCTACTCTACGAGTCGTAAAGTCGGACGAGCGGAATTAAAGCTCGCGAGAATGTGTGTAATATTCGACGTGACATGAAGTCAGGCTGCGTGGGTGATGTCAGGCTATTAACACATCGGGGAGAATAAACCACGGACACGATGAACTGGGTTAAGATGAAATCTATCAACCCTCTAAAATTCAAACAGAAATGTTAACGTGTGTCTTCACCGTGTAATTTAGAAGATACATACCGATGTATTGGTTTTTTTAATTTTACTTAGATATCAATGTACTGTTACTTGGTAATTATTGGTTTGAAAGTTTGCGAATTAAAATGAAAAAAAGAGAAAAAAAAGAAAAAAAAAGAAAAAGAATTGTAACCAATCTCAATTTTTTTTTTAATTTTTATAAGTAGCAAGGTGAGATCCGAGAAACTATGTGTAACTTTTAACCAGATGCTTGTTTATTAACGAATAAAATTTTATCGACCTTTTCGCTGCGAAAGGCGTATTCTCGGAAATTAAATAACCGCTCGCTAAAATTAAAAATACTTGGAATTTATCAGACCTCAACCGACAAGTTGAGGGTTGAAATTATCATTAAAAATTGCCATTATCCTTGTCCAGACGAGATCCAATTTTTATTAGTGACTGGCACGGAATTTATTCGAGGCAGTAACGAAGAAAAATGGAGGAAGCCGGTGCCATCTTCGGCGACGTCTCCATCGGCATTCGACGTTCTCTTGTCACGGTATATCCGGTTCTGTCGCGAAGGGATCACCGAATAAAAGCAACCAATCGGGATCGATCGAGCTGAGAATCACGCGACGTTGTTATTTTTTAAAAAGAACTAAATCCACCGACGAATAATAAAAAACAAAAAAGCTCGATATCTGGGTCATTCAGAGACGGGTATTGAATATCATGTTTTCAATACACACGACGTTACCCTTGCGAGAATGGCGCATTATCCTGCTTCCTGGTGTCTCGATCGAAATTATGCTGAGAAAAATGCCAGGCATACCATGATCCTCCATTTCGAGGCACGGTATTATCGCCGACCATTACTCTGCTTTTACGCTTTGAACATCGAGCTTCGATTCCTCCCATTACTCGCAACATCATCCCTTATCGTCGAATGTGAGCTCGGTTTCTGCTTCGCTGATACCAGAGGACTTTCTACTATCGTTCTTCGAAGAAAGAGAGTGTATAGGTGTTGGAAGCAGTTTAGTGAGGTTGCAAATTGAATATAGGCGTTGGAGGTAATATATTAAGGTTGCAAATTAAATATCTTTTCGAGTGGAGATTGTATTGATTTATGATAGATACAGAATTTAAGGTACTTTCTATGTAATTTTTTTAAAATTACTTCTAAAAAATATTATACGATCTCTTCATCCCCCTGATGTCCTTAATTATTGCAATTATCTACAAAAGTAAATTTTTCGATCGTACAAATATTATTAAAAAAAAAAATATTACAGAGTCTCTTCATCCCTCAAAACCACCAATTATACAGCAGTCTTCAAAAATAGAAGTTTCAATCGTACGAACATCAAAATTATTATTATTTCTAAAAAATACACAATTGTTTGAATTTCTATGAATCATCTGAATTTTTATTAAAAAAAACCTTCACCCCCCAAAGCCACCAATTATACAGCAACCTTCAAAAGTAAAAGTTTCAATCGTACTAATAGAATTATAATTAAAAAAAATATATTACAAAATCCCTTCATCCCCCAAAGCCACCAATTATATAGCAACCTTCAAAAGTAGAAGTTTAAATCATAGAAATATCAAAATTATTATTATTTCTAAAAAAATACACAACCCTATCATCCCCCTGATATCTTTAATTATTCCAANAACCAATCGGGATCGATCGAGCTGAGAATCACGCGACGTTGTTATTTTTTAAAAAGAACTAAATCCACCGACGAATAATAAAAAACAAAAAAGCTCGATATCTGGGTCATTCAGAGACGGGTATTGAATATCATGTTTTCAATACACACGACGTTACCCTTGCGAGAATGGCGCATTATCCTGCTTCCTGGTGTCTCGATCGAAATTATGCTGAGAAAAATGCCAGGCATACCATGATCCTCCATTTCGAGGCACGGTATTATCGCCGACCATTACTCTGCTTTTACGCTTTGAACATCGAGCTTCGATTCCTCCCATTACTCGCAACATCATCCCTTATCGTCGAATGTGAGCTCGGTTTCTGCTTCGCTGATACCAGAGGACTTTCTACTATCGTTCTTCGAAGAAAGAGAGTGTATAGGTGTTGGAAGCAGTTTAGTGAGGTTGCAAATTGAATATAGGCGTTGGAGGTAATATATTAAGGTTGCAAATTAAATATCTTTTCGAGTGGAGATTGTATTGATTTATGATAGATACAGAATTTAAGGTACTTTCTATGTAATTTTTTTAAAATTACTTCTAAAAAATATTATACGATCTCTTCATCCCCCTGATGTCCTTAATTATTGCAATTATCTACAAAAGTAAATTTTTCGATCGTACAAATATTATTAAAAAAAAAAATATTACAGAGTCTCTTCATCCCTCAAAACCACCAATTATACAGCAGTCTTCAAAAATAGAAGTTTCAATCGTACGAACATCAAAATTATTATTATTTCTAAAAAATACACAATTGTTTGAATTTCTATGAATCATCTGAATTTTTATTAAAAAAAACCTTCACCCCCCAAAGCCACCAATTATACAGCAACCTTCAAAAGTAAAAGTTTCAATCGTACTAATAGAATTATAATTAAAAAAAATATATTACAAAATCCCTTCATCCCCCAAAGCCACCAATTATATAGCAACCTTCAAAAGTAGAAGTTTAAATCATAGAAATATCAAAATTATTATTATTTCTAAAAAAATACACAACCCTATCATCCCCCTGATATCTTTAATTATTCCAATCACCTATAAAATCATAAATTTCGTTCGTGGCAACAACGGAAACGCGATCAGCCGAGTCCAACCCTTCCGCGAAAAATTGTGCAACGCGGAAGATAAGGCGATTGGAAAAGGAGAGGCCGATGTTCGCGCGTAAATGGATCGTTTCTGTGGGTGCAGCGGCAATAAGGAGTCACGCTCGAGTACTCGTCTTGGCTGCTGGCAACTCCGTGTGAGGTCCGGGATATCGAGGATGTCGATAACAAGAAGCAGCATTGTGGCCAATCTTTATCGCGTTTCGGACAATGGTCATTGTTCCGACGTTTAATTATCCCCAGCCTTTGCGAACGCTAATACTTCCTCGATTTCACGTTTCGCTAAATATTTGCCGTGGTGAAACTTCTTCTCGCGCTGGTTTCGTGTGTTTCCAGGCTTTCAGAAACTGATACGAGAGAATGGGATGGTAGGGAGGATAATTGGTGGACTGGTAACCCGCGATGATCGTTCGCTTCCATTATGTTCCTTCCCGTGGGAGTTCCTTGAATATTCAAACACGTTTACCCTCGATGTGGATCGTTCTTCGGTTGGATTGGCTGATTTCACGATCAGGTTGCCACGATTCGAGCATCGAATCCTTCTTCGTTTATTAATTTTCGAACAGATAACTTGGTAACACGGGGAATACTTTCTTTCGGTGCAACGATGCGAGTGTAAATTTTTCAGGATCGTCGAAGTTTCTTTACGGAGTAGTAAGAGTTTGTAGAGGTCTCCACGTTTGTTCAAATTAGAAGTCTCAAGTTTCCTTTGATCGTGAAAAATTATGTTGAAAACAGTCATCCTATTCGAATCACAGGTTTATTGAAATTTTTTTCTTTCTAAAGCAGCAAGATCTACAGAACGATCCTTGTAATTAAAAATTAAGATAAATTTCTTGGGTTCTCGGAAATATCCTTTCAAAGCAAGAAGACTTCACAGTGCATCCATTTCTTTCTTTCTTTAACATAGGAAGATCCACAGAACAATCCTTGTAATTAAAAATGACAATTAATTTCTTTGGTTCTCGGAAATATCCTTTCAAACCAAGAAGACTTCACAGTGCATCCAATTTCTTTCTTTTTAAAGCAGGAAGATCCACAGAACAATCCTCGTAATTAAAAATGAAAATTAATTTCTTAGATTCTTGGAAATATCCTCTCAAAGCAAGAAGACTTCACAGTGCATCCCTTAGAATTCGAGATGAAGATCTAAGTTTTCTAACTTGACCGAACCTTTTTTTCAAAGCGAAAAGAAACCTGGCAGAACAACCCTCGTGTAAAAATTAATGTCATTAGCTGTTAATAGCTTCCAACCTTCAAGAAGGCCTTACGCTATACCCTTCCAGGTTCAACTTAGAAATTTAACTTTCTTAGGATCGCGAGAATGTCCTCTCGAAGCAGGAAGTGAAGTTCCTTCAAATCAAAGGTAATTTAGACCGAAGTCTCGACTCTTCTCGATCAGCTCGAACATCCTTCTTCTTCTCCACCTTTCAACCATACAGCCATACATCACCCGGTCTGGCAGGCAGAAGGCTAAAGCCCTCGGTTCGACCGACAGTACGTACCGGTGCTTGCCCACGTCCTGTTCGATTCGTTTCAATTAGGAGGCTAGCGATTTTTAACTTCGATTCAGGAAGTTCCATCGACCGAGGCGCGATTAGCTGAACACGCAGTCACTCCGATCTACCAGACGCCTCTGGATTCAATTGCTAATAGTGTACGCGTGCGTTGGCGTCAGACAGCCAGATATGAGAGGAAGCTTACGTATCGGACGTAGAAATTATGAGTAGGTTTAGGTTTCCTCGATACCGCGAGCGCCACACCGTGAAATAAATTATGTTCCATACACTGGCCCGTGCAAAAATTCCACCATCGAATAGGAAATCGCGATTTCTCCGTTTCAAATTGGATAATTCTACGTTTGCGGCGTGGCTTTTAAAAAAATTTATTCTCGCAGAAATAATCGCCATTTTCGATCGAGAGTCGTATCGGCGCTCAACTTTAACCTCCAAATAATTATATTTATGAATTACAGGGCGAAGAACATGTGTCCTCGAAGATACAACCCTAATTCTATAATTATCGAAATGACAATTTATTCGAAGCTGCCAAGCACAAATAGAAGCTATTCAATTTTACTCGAATCAATTTTTCTCTTTTTATTTCTGAATATCACGAAGGATATCAAAGTCTTCAAAGTCTGCAATGGTCCACAATCTTGCGATATCTTTATCGAAATAATTTATCTAGAACGTTTAAGGAAATTTTTTGCAACGCGTTCTAAAAGCGAACAGAAAAATCAAACCCAATCTCGTTCGAACCTTTTTGGAAATAAGGAGCTTCTTTTAAGGTAATTAATATTTTGGTCGACGAGTAGCGTTACTGTGATAATAATGACGATGATAATCGAAATCCAACCGAACCCAACTGAACTCAAGTAATTTTACTTTCGTTGGGCATCATCAAAGAACAACGAGTTCCTCTTAAGATAATTGCCACTTCCTCCAGCGAGTCGTGTCACACTCTTGCCTGATAATAATGACTTAATCTGTCCCGTTCCCAGCTATCGGGACTTTCACGAGCGTATTCGATTGTTCCGACCGTACACGTTGCGTAACAGACACGAGTCACGAGCGTAATTATTCGTGTCGGCCAACCGCGTGAAACCGGCACGTGTGAATCGCTGAACGCGTTGTCACGTTCAAGAATCGACGTGTAACGATTAGAATGTAATTTAATGATTTTAGTCGACGTGGGGGATCATTAGTATGAATTCAACGAAGGAAGCTGACTTTTACTATTCGTTTCTGATCAACTGCATCTAACTTGCGTTAGATTAGTCTTAATTGGTTTGGTTGATTAAAAAAAAGAAAAAAAAAAAGAAAAAAGAAAAGAAAAGAAAAAAATACAAAAAATCTTAATTGCTCTCTGTTTCATCGTGTATATTCCGCTGTGCGCTGTTGGACAGATATCTCTGAACGTTTTAACCGAGCAATTTTTAATGTTTCATACAGGATTGGTGTTCTGTTGACCGAACGATAAGGAACTCAGGCTCACTTTGTGCTCTATCGCTTAATCACGTTTAAATATAAAAATGTACAAGATTAATATATGTTTCTTGCGTGTAATAATGAATCATTGGGAACAGATACGGTGACCAGCAACGGAGCAACTGAATTAGACCGTGCAACTGTATTCCTGGTTTGAAGTGGTCAAGTTACGAGCGAATGTATTCGTGTGGAGCGGTTAGAATTTAGATAAGAACGTCGAGAGTTAAGTCTGTTATAAATTCTTGCTACTTGATCCCTTTGACACGATACCGTAACATTTGTATTGCCATAAAATAAAAAATAGATATCGGTAAAAAAATGTGTAATATTTTTTCCAGATCTGTATTACATAAAAATTTCGTCAAAGTATCAAGAAAATCAGCGTACGTCAGCTCGGTAACATTCTTTGTCAGATAAGAAAAGGTTCGAACTGTTCCAGAAAGTGAAACGTAAAAATTTCTAAAGTCTAACGAAGGTGTCAAAGAACTATCCTCTTGCTCAACGTTTAACGAGCAAAAATCGAAGGGTACCAGCATCATCGTTGTAACAACGCTCTGTGCGAGCCATTGTTGCGCAGAAATAACATCGTCAACGTCACAATTGACAAGAGAAGTTTGCGACATCCACCGGTCACGATGCAACGCACGCCATATACAGTTGGTAGCCACGATCGATGCAAATGCAGCGAATCGGCAAGTCTAAGTGGATCATTTGAATTACTCAGGAGTCGATTCATCAACCGGGGGGAACGATTATGTCCGATGAGAAAAACGATTCCATCGATCAGAGGAAACGTGATCGATAATTAACATGTAATTCCGATAGGATCATTTTAACCGATCTTTACCGTAAGCCCAATTTGGGAACTTTAAACATCGGAAAATTTTCTCTCTACTAGAAGCTTTTTTTTTTTGGTTGATAATTTTTTCTGAGTTGAAAGTTTCCTCTACCTTGTAAAATTAATTTCTCTTGTGGGGAGGATTTTCTATCAATTAAAGATTCCCAATTACACGTTCATATTATAGGCTTATTTTAATTTTATAGCTTAATTCATATAAGCTTCGTTAAGTCTTTCAGTAGTATAAACTATAGTCGAATGGTCACGCATAACAAAATATTTTAGTATTTCATGAAATGTTAATAATTTCAATCAGCAAATTAAATATTTAATCTCTTATGTTTTATTATTTGAAAAAAAACACTGGAGAGCCACCAAGTATGAAACTAAAATTTATATTAAAGAAAAATATTTTTACCCTTTTCAGTAGTTTTATTCTTATTCAAGAGCCATCGAATAAGAGTAAAACTAAAATTTATATCAAAGAAAAATATTTTTTACCCCTCTGAGTAGTTTTATTCTTACTCGATGGCTCTCCGGGGTGTTTTTTTTATCAAATAATAAAACGTAAGAGTTCAAATGTTTAATTCACCGATTGACATTATTAATTCAATAAAAACATGACCCCCAATGGGTAGATTGCCTCGTTAAAAAAAAAAAAAAAAATTCGTACGAACAATAGGATGGAATTGGTTGCAATCGATTTTGACTCGAAAGGGTACCATATAAAGAAACCGGATTGTTTGGATAAAAAAAAGGCCATGGAACTTTATGCAACGGATCGTGGACTAAGTAATAGACGAAGTTTACGCGAAATTAACTAATTGGCCAATTACGCCTCCGTCCGGCCGATTCAGCGGCGTAATCGATCGACTTATTCGGTTCCGGTGAAATCGTCGATTTAACCCCTCTATCTCTCTCTCTACCCGTTCTTGGTCCCTTATTTAGTCGGTCGTGGCTTAACAAGCGGATAATCAGGCGAACAACGAGCAGCTATCAAAATTTATTTCAACGTCGTTTATTTCAATCGATCGCTGCTTATTGACGCGGTCTTGTGATCGAGAATCGATTTTCTGCTCCTTCGAACAGTGGAAGCATTGATTTTATGGTAATACACGACACGTGCCACTTACACAGCCTCCTTTGCGAGTCTTCGACCAACGAGAAACACCATTGGGTAAATTTATCCAAGACGTCCTGACCAGAAAAAAAATAATCCACGATCAGAAACCGGCGAACGGAGCACGGATATCGCGTTTCCCTGTGAAACTATTCAGCTGTAGGCTCGAAGTTCACGTCCCGTGGCCCTGAATAATGCACAGGAAACATCGTGGAACAAAGTATGAGTTATCGAGCGCACCGCGCGGAGAACGCGGCCGCGTACACAAAAGAGATAGCGGTGATGATTATCGGAGAAGGTGCACACCGCGATCGATCGACTTCCAGCCTTTCGCGTGGCGAGCGTTATCACGGCGCACAAAGAGACAGATAGAGTCAATGCTCTGTTAAAGCAGCGGTTATAAATAAATAGATCGGTGTAGGTGGGTACGGACAGAGAGGTATCAATGGCGTGGACGCTATTTCCGTTTCTTTCGAGAGAAAATATTTTTTCTTTTTTCTTCTTTTTTTTTCTTTTTCTTTTACCTGGTGACATTATTAGTTTTATCGAATGAATTATAGATTGGAATGTTTCGTTATCGCGAATAATCGTCAACGTGGAATTCGGTTCCGTTATCTCCAACAATCACGACAATTCTGGTAATAATTTTTATTCACGGTTCTCGGCGTTGAATCATCAGCTAAACCTTACGTTAATGATCTTCGGTAGTCGTAAATTACTTTGATAAGGTGTACGAGGAATTATTGATTTACAGCTTAGATTTGTTGATTTATAAAAGTATGCATGATTCGTCGCTATCTTTCCAAAATCAAATTTTTTTCATAGCTGAACTTCTGGTGTTCATAATATTGAACGAGAATAATGTGTAATTCCGTAACACGTGATTGAAACCATTGAACAACTTCTTAAGAAACTCCGTTAATTAACGCACCGAAATTTAACTGACGTTTCAAATATCCAACTATCTACGAAACTCGTTAAATAATTAAACAAAGGACTACGCTTCAACGAAAACCAGGATAAAAAAATTAAAACTCAGACGATTGATGGAAAATAAAGGGGTGACGACGAAGTGGCGCGAAATCGGCGAGGTCCAGACAGAGAATTCGCCTCACCGGGGCTTCCACGCGTCACACGTTCGCAAAATCCGCCTTCTCTCATAGGAAGCCCCGAGAAACGGTATCCACAAAAGCCTACGAGTTCACGAGGGGGAAGCCGCCACCGCGGGGGGCACCCGACGCGTGTCCACCCTTTCGTGTCCACCGGACAATGGGGGTGAGTAACCCCATATCGGGGGTGGACAGATCCGGAAAGAGCGGCTCGTTCCTCGTAACGCGATACGATTCACGTGGAATATCGTACGATGTACACCTCGACTCGTTTTACACGTGGAGCGTGATAGCGGTTTGAGGAAGTCGATGGAAAAAAAAAATTATTTCTTCGTTACAGTTCGATCCACGTGGGTATACTTGACGTCGATGGTGTTACGGTGTCTATTCGATGGGGTTGGAGGAAAACGATCGTCGTGGAACTTGAGGATCCTTCTCGTCTCGTGGAAAGTTTGATAATTTTTTCTTCTTCCTTCTGACAATATTTTTCTTGTAACAATACTTTTCTTTTAACAATATTTTTTTTCTATGATATTTCTCTTCTAAAATATTTCCTTTCCAACAATATTTTTCTTTTATAATATTTCTCTTCTAACAATATTTTTCATCTAAAATATTTCTCTCCCAACAATATTTTTTTTTCAAACAATATTTAATAATATTCAACGTGTTGAAAAAAAATGTTCGTAAAATAATTTGAGAAACGTTCGTAAAAGAATGTTCAGAAGGTTTCGTTTTTCTTCACAAGCATTTACAAAGAACTAAAAAATGAAATATTTAAAGAAAATATGAACAAAGATATAATTCCTTCTTTGAATTAAAAAAATAAAATAATATTCCACGCGCAATATCGTCCAGAACCTTATTGAGAATTTTTACGGTAGAAAAAAAGGGGAATTAGCTAATTGGATTGCCCTCCACTTAAGCCTAATACCCAACTGAGTGGATCCGAGTGATCCGAGTGGGAAGTTAAACGCAATGGAAACAGAGACTTCCACGATACCAAGAATATTTTCTTATTAGCATCCGTCGAATGCGTCCGATGCTAATAATTAACAATTCCGATGCACTTAATGCCGCACAATATGTTTTGCAAATTGTTTCGACGATTCGAGTAAAGGCAAGTAGGAGGACCGGACACGAGTCGGGCTTGGAAAAAACATGTGTCCCACCCACGCGTAGTTTAACCACATATATCATTATCCTCGTTAAGGAAGGACTCGTTAAGAAGGTTAATCGTCGATTGATAATTGGCCCGAAATTAGATCCGGCCGTTTAATAGATCCCTTCGAATGAAACTGACATTGGTACTCGGTTCCTCGCCCTCTGACTCATTCGTACCAATCATCGATCATCGTTTCCACAATTATAGGAAGATTTGTTTGAACCAGAATTATTTTTAAAAATATTACAAAAATTATATTCCTATAATTCAAGATTAAATTCATCTTCACCTGGTCCATTCGATCACCAAAGAAGTACCTTAACGTATAAATATCTAAGGAATTGTATTTTAGCTTCTTATCTGACTTTTATCAACGATAAAACTACCTAAGTGATGAAACGATCGTTTCGTAATTTCTTGTAAATATTCTATAAATTTTTAACGCTGCATTTTTTACTATTTCCCACGATTATCTATAAAATATANGCTAGCGAGGCTTCGCTACGACATCCTTATGCGACACTCACTGTCCGCTACGATAATTAACATAATTTTTTCGAACGCAATTTCTTCGAGTCTGTCATTTCGGAACTTGTCGGAACCATTTTCTCAGGGATCGTGGGACCGGCCGATAATCAAGGACGAAATCGAACAGAACGAATCGAAAGAACGTATCCTAGCACTTATGAGAGGTCGTCGATCATTCCGCTAAACGTCTCACGTACGACATAATCAGAGGAATCTAGAAAATGGGACGCAAGGGCCATCATCTACTCTACGAGTCGTAAAGTCGGACGAGCGGAATTAAAGCTCGCGAGAATGTGTGTAATATTCGACGTGACATGAAGTCAGGCTGCGTGGGTGATGTCAGGCTATTAACACATCGGGGAGAATAAACCACGGACACGATGAACTGGGTTAAAATGAAATCTATCAACCCTCTAAAATTCAAACAGAAATGTTAACGTGTGTCTTCNCCCACGATTATCTATAAAATATATCTCTAAAGATTTATTCTCCTTGCGTTATATATTTTTGTAATATCTATCATTGAAATATCTTTGGTAGAAATACACTTCAATCGTCGATAGTTTTAATGTTAATTTAATTCCTCAATTAAATTCCTCAAATTTACCACTACAACTACCAAAGTGGTGAAATAACCTATTAATCATTTTTTACACAAATTTTATAAATCAACCAAAGAATCTCAGTGGCGATTTTCCTTGATTATTAAAAATATAAAGCTTCGTCTACCTTTTACGCGCCTTTCATTATGATTTCTTCGGTAGAAATAAGTATGCCTCGATCATAAGTAGTGCTAATTCCACCCTGCATTGCAGTGAGAATCTCCCAACTTTCCGCTCGTTCACCTACATTTCAACGGTGCCTCAACAATTCCCAAGACAGGAGCAATTTTTATCCTACCAGGCCTTCTCATCGCAATAATCGATCAGAATTGGCAGTAGCTAAGCTAGCCTAGCGATTTTCCAGCTGGCAGTTGTCCCGAACGGTTTAAGCTTGCTCCGGTTAGGTCAAGATCGGTCAACCTTATATACGGATTCTTAAGTAGGCCAAAAGTTCCTGCTGACTATATTCGAATAGTAATTAATCACCATTCTCTTCCTCGCATCTGTTCATTTATTACCGCTAAATCAGCGGCGCGAGACAACAGTTGGTTATAACAAAGAACGAGGATACGTTGGGTTACGTGTGACTACTTTGCGCAAGACTTTGGCTCGTTGTAGTTGGAAAGAAATTTAAAGAAGGATCTAGAGGTACCATAAGGTGTTGCTTTAACACTTTGGTAACTGAATCTTTATCGAGAGTCTCGCAGAAAATTATTTAATTCGATGCGAGGAAATAAACAGATTAACCCTCTATGGTATCTATATTTAAAAAAATTAATTCTGTTTAGTTATCACTGCACTATTAAATTTGATTACTGTATTACTGTAGGGACACCACGGTTCATCTACAATTTAATTATTAGTTAAAACATTTTCAAATCAAAGCGAAAAACTGTAATCAATCGTAATTTTTTCTCTAATAAGCAGACAAAATTCTGCTTAAGTTGAAAATTAAAAGAAAAAAAAGGAAAAGAAAAAAACAGCGCTTATGAAAGCGTTATCAAAGCCAACTAGTACCATAAGCAATAATATTATTCAAAAGAAACTGCCTTAAAAATTTCTAACAGAAAAATAAAAAACAAGCCTCGTTCCAATCTATTTACGCAAAAATTCCAAATCTCCCGACACAAGTTTTCCATTAAAATAAAAAAAAAAGGTTTCAAGTCGGTTAAAAATGAATCACGTTCAACGAAATCCTCCACGTCGCGCGCATAACTCCCATATACACGAAACACCACCGTAGCCTGCGGTTTTTCAAGTAATCCCGTGTCATCCATCGGAACAGGTTCCAAAGATGATGAACGAAGAGGAGCTCTCGCGACGGGCGTCGTGGATGGGCTTGTTTATCACTCGTGGACAAAGACTGTACTGTATGGGGCTTGTATAGAGGAAGCATTGTAACGGGAGCATCGATGGGAAAGCACGCGCGTTACCATCGTTCCAACAGTGTGGATAACCATCGATCTCGATTCTACGGATCCGATCGGAACGATAACCGAGTTCCTCGAGTCTCGTCGTGACTTTCCACCCCATTGTTTCGATCTACAGGTGTTAAGTGTTAGAACATCTGGCATGGTTTGTGATTGGTACTGATTGAACGGTTTCTTGGTTCTCTTGATAAATTTAATAAAAGTTGGTTAATTTTAATAACCGAGTTCCTCGAGTCTCGTCGTGACTTTCCATCCCATTGTTTCGATCTACAGGTGTTAAAAGGTTTGTGATTGGTACCGATTGAACGGTTTCTTGGTTCCCTTTGATTTTTTTTTTATTTTTTTTTATTTTTTTATGTGTTTAGGATGATTGGGTTATTTTTAGGTGTCTGATTTGGGGCACAAAGTTGGTTAGATTTAATAAAAGAAAGACTTAAGATATGTTTTTGTATGATATAACTTCAGAAGTTATATTTTGAATTAAATTTTGTATTTGCCTCGATTTCTTTTTTATTTTAAAACAAACCGAGTTAATCCAATAAATAGAGAATCAGAAACATTTATAATTTTTGTTCCTTTCCAAAAGAATGTTTCAAATTTTAACAGTTTTGTGAAAGTTAAGAAAGTTTAGGAGTGCAAAGGGTTAAAAGTTACGTTCAGTATTGGAGAATACTAATATGGAATGGAATAATAAAATTTGAAGATGCATTTAGCGAGGTGCAGGTTCGGAGGGAATTTTAGATAGCATAATGGACCATTCTGGACCACAGCTATTATCCAATGTTCGTTCTAAAGTGCCACTGATAGGCGAAGAATCTGACCGAATACGAATAACAAGATCTTCCCGATGGACTACCGAGAACTTTCTTTCCCGACGAACCCCCATCAAGGAAGGTCTCGAATCATACGAAGAAACCTCCCTAAATGGTGTCGGTATCAACTAAATGTATCAATCTCGGAGAAAGCTAATGGCATTCTATTTTAAATGGTACCAAAATGAATTTCTTTACCAATTTTCAACAAAAATATATATCCGCATAATCGTATCGTAATAAAAAAATTTTCAGTGGTACCTTAACCCAACAAAATTACTTCAATAATTTGGCATTCTACTTTAGATGATACCAAAATGAATTTCTTTACCAATTTTCAACAAAAATATAATCCTACTATAATAAAAAAATTTTCAATGGTACCTTAACCAACCCACCTTCAATAAAATCACAATACCTGATAAAACAAAAAAATATTTCAACGATCCATTCAACACCGTTCCACTTTCGAACAAAACAAACCTAACGAAACCTCGGAGAAGAACAATGACCATGAAAAAGAAAAAAAAATCCTAACAATTAAATTTTCTTACCAACATCAAAGAGAAATTCATCACAGAGTTTCAACCGAACGATTAACACCTCCTCCGAAGATTTCACTTAGCTGAAAGATCTCCGGTGGGCGTTTATGAAGCGGTCGGGATGATAGGTACAGCGAAAAATCATGACGACGGCAATTAAGCTTGAACCGGCCGGAGGTGACATCCGTGTAATTACAGTCGTTGAAGAGCCGCGTACACGTCAATTACCCGAGGGCGTTGACCACGTATTAAACGAAGTTCAATTGCACAAATCTTTCGCCTGTGCGTCGTCGATTTCCCCTCACGGCCAAGTTTCTTTCGAAGCATCGAAACGGGCAAGCGGAACTACCGAGAGACTGTGTCAGCGGTTGGAAATAATCTTGACGATCCAATTAATATCGAAACGAACCGGCGTTTCTCCGAGAATTGGTAAAAAGAAGAGAAAAAAAAAAAAAAAAGAAAGAAAAAATGTTAAGAGGAGAAAAACTGTTAAGTAATTAGGCGGTTGATCTTCACTGTGGCGCTTAAGACGCTGAATACGGACGCGTCTGTAGTACGGAGTAAGTCACGCTTTCTAAACTCGACTGTGTTCCGGTCTGTTCCTGTATTTCGGTGAAGTCTCGACGTTTGACACTTGAAGATATACTTCTTTGTCCTTTTTTTTTCTTTTTTCTGTTATTTTTGGTTGAGACCCTTAGTGTTACTTCGTAGTTATTTAGGGAAGAGCTATCTGGAAGAGTTCTGCTGGATAATCGGGAAGAAACTTTTTATACTTTTATCGATTATAATTGAGTAGATATTTCATAGATTTTTAATAAAAATTGATATATTATTACTAACTTATCCGTATTTAAAAAATTTGATTCGGTATACTTATCGCTGTACTATACAATTTTGTTACGGTAACTCGAAGCTTTTAATTTAAAAATTAATAAACTAGCTTTTATTAGCTGGTAACTCAAAAGTTTTCAAATCAAATCGAGAAACTTTAATTGATCGTAATTTCTGTTCCGAAAAATTTGATAAATAGCAGAATTCCGATCGTAGAAGGTTAAACCGATTGTTTAGAATATTATAATAAATTAGTGGTGCGATGGAAATGGAACACGGTATCTGATGAAGNGGAGTAGATATTTCTTAGATTTTTAATAAAAATTGATATATTATTACTAACTTATCCGTATTTAAAAAATCTTATTCGATATACTTATCGCTGTACTATACAATTTTGTTACGGTAACTCGAAGCTTTTAATTTAAAAATTAATGAACTAGCTTTTATTAGCTGGTAACTCAAAAGTTTTCAAATCAAATCGAGAAACTTTAATTGATCGTAATTTCTGTTCCGAAAAATTTGATAAAGAGCAGAATTCCGATCGTAGAAGGTTAAACCGATTGTTTAGAATATTATAATAAATTAGTGGTGCGATGGAAATGGAACACGGTATCTGATGAAGCAAAATATCTCGTGCTCAAGAACGGGATATAAACATTAGGAGCGACGAGGACGTAGCGGAAAATGGCAGACAACGTGTTGAAGGCAATCTTTAATCGCTCGAGTGTAAAGAATACCTATAATAATTATCCGATGGTAAATATTGAACGTTCCCGAACGAATCGTTTAGAATCCATGCTCCTCGGTTGCCAGGCTCACAGCGAGCAATTAGAAAATTCCTCTGAAAGGATGTGCGACTTCCTGGGAAGAGCCCCCGACAATTTTTATCACGGGGGAAACCACTTAAGTAATTCCACAGATAAAGCACTTTGCTCGCGAGTACCGGTGTGTAACAGTTGTTTATCCTCTTTGTATTGAAACGACTGATCTCTGTACTCTTTGAGGTACGTTTCGTGGGGAACAGGAAATGCAGAACGGCTCCAGAGACACGGCAAAGTCGTTGGAATTAATTATAGTAAATCGTATTAGAGATATAAAAAGAAAAAAAAACAAAAAAAAAACAAAAAGGTATTCGTTTTGCATGCAAGAATAGGAATTATCGAAAAGAGAAAATTGTTCTCGACATTGAACTTGGGATTTTCAGGATTCTTCGGACGATGGCGACGAGAGCGCTGCAGCACAGTTTCCAAAGCCGCGACCAGATTCAAGGACTGCCTCGCCAGATGCAAATCGATCGAGCACAAGTCACGGTTCACGACGGATTTTACCGCATCCTGTCTTTCTCGAAACGCGTAACCACCCTTTGCGCTTCGTTAACCTTTTCTATGTGCACGACCTATACTACTTACTACTGAATTTAACAGAAAAGAAGAAATAAGATTAACTCTATCAGTTTAACAAATGAAACGTAAAGAAAGCTGTTAGAGATGCATTGGACGACTAGACAATTAGTATCGAAGCACTAATTATGCACCTTGAGACATTCCACTTGCGTAAAAATAAAAAAAGGAGGCTATACCGTACTCAATAAATAAATAAATAAATAAATAAATAAATAAATCCCTCCAAAATGAATTCCAAAACTCCTACAGAAAATCCAGAATGCTTCCCCTAATTCTCTTCAGAGCTTCCCTAAGAACAGNCTACTGAATTTAACAGAAAAGAAGAAATAAGATTAACTCTATCAGTTTAACAAATGAAACGTAAAGAAAGCTGTTAGAGATGCATTGGACGACTAGACAATTAGTATCGAAGCACTAATTATGCACCTTGAGACATTCCACTTGCGTAAAAATAAAAAAAGGAGGCTATACCGTACTCAATAAATAAATAAATAAATAAATAAATAAATAAATCCCTCCAAAATGAATTCCAAAACTCCTACAGAAAATCCAGAATGCTTCCCCTAATTCTCTTCAGAGCTTCCCTAAGATCAGCCTAACATACGTCTGTCAAACTGACAGTACGTGTATCAACAACAAACCTGACCACTGTGACAGCAACCAACCTGTGTTCGAAATCATGTTCGAATGGACAAGAATTATTTTCTAAAATCGAATCGTCGAAAAACTGTTTCCAAGAGGAAGTAAAAACGTAGGTTTCGAAAGGAGCAAACCGGATATCCCTAAAGCGGGCTGGAAGAGCCGCAGTGCGGTAGAGAGACGGGCAACAGAATCGGTTCCGGTATTACCTTTTCTTTCCGTATCCAACATTGTCGAGCTCGACGTGTCTGTAGGTCGCGTAAGTGGCCATCGTTCGTCTTTTCCCTCAGCTCCGAAGAACCTTTTTTTTTTTTCCCGAAGACCGATCACACGCGGTGCACCCTCTGATGCGTCTCTTCCGGGTTCCTCCTTCCTCGAGATGTCTCTTCCTTCGCGTGCGTTCACAGAAATAGGCCGGTGTACGATTGTAACTTGGTCGAAAAGTCGTGAAAGGTACGACAAGCGGGACCGGTGGAAAAAAAAGAAAGTCGATCCAGGCGGCGAGCTTCTACTCGAGAAGTTTTGTTGATCGAAACGTCTCCGACTCGAAGATGTTTTCTTGCCGTTATTTTAGAATCGGCAAGGTTGTCGAAAATGATTCCTCTCCACGAAAATGACACGAATGATGATATATATCTGGTGTGTAGAAGGAGCCTACACTCGTTGCCGCGTACAGCCGAGAAACTGGCAGCCGAATGAGGATCCAGCCAGTATATAATGCCTCCTCCACCGGTGCTTCCCTCCTCTCTCTCTCTCTTTCTCTCGGTCGTTCTTCCTTTCTCTGTCTGCCACACTCGTGGTTGCTCCTCTAGTACCGTGTCCCTGTCTCTCTCCAACTGTTTCTCCCCCCTGCTTCACCCTGTGCAAGCTCTTTCAGTCTGATTCCGTCTGCGCGTCTTTTCTCTCTGTTACTCTCGATTCGTTCCTGTTCGATCGCGTGCCCTCTTCGTCCCTCTGACTCTTCCGCAAGCTCTTCCAGACCGATTGTTAGGCTCTGTTTCAACATCTCAACGTTTCGCGTCTTCGTTCAACTGGACGGTGAAGATTGGTAGGAGCCAACACCATCCCGGTTTCGTCGGTACCACTGTTTCTATCGGTGGAAGCGAGGGATAAGCCTGGCTGTATGCACTTCTACCCCCCTGACGGTGAAAGGGCGACGACGCCGGCGTCGGCGTCGTGCATTCACCTCAATCAATACATGGTTGGAGAGGATGGTTTGGTGGATAGCGGCAGGACACGCGCGGGAGGGGCGTCGCGGACCGCGTAAGCATCGCGTCGTCGCGTTCCCGCTGCATGTGCAAGCCGATGCACGTGCGCTGGTAGAGCGCACACGGGAGATAATGAGAGGAGAGGGTGGAAGGGAGAGAGAGAGAGAGAGAGAGGGAGAGGCGGAGGTGGAGAATGGTCGGTGGCGTCAAGGGCTGCGCCGATCGTTAGGGATGCCTTTCGACGCCGCCAGAGGCGGACGCGTGCGAGTAGGTGTGGGCGGAGGCGGACAGACGCCGGGAAATTTGAGTTGGTGCGGGTAGATGTAGATGGATGCGAGTAAACGCGATTAGAGGAGAGTAGGCGCGAGTAGATGAGAATAAATGCGAGTAGATGCGAGTAAATGTGAATAGATGCGAATAGGCGAGAGTAAACGCGAGTAGATGCGAATAGACGAGAGNCTATTTCCCACGATTATCTATAAAATATATCTCTAAAGATTTATTCTCCTTGCGTTATATATTTTTGTAATATCTATCATTNGTAGATACGAGTAAATGCGAGTAAGTCGTGAATGGATATGGGAAGACGCGAGTAGAGACGCGTACCCGCAAATAGAAACTAAACAGAGGCGAACAGAGAGGAATCGAAATGAGTAGAAACGGATAGAAGCGAGTAAAAACGAGTAGAAACTAAGTAGAAATGAATGAAGTAGACGATACTAAACTCGAGTATACTCGTGTAAATACGAGTAACACAGGAGTAGACACGAACCAACGTGTGAATTTAATTGCCGAAGGAAGAATAGCCCAAGGCGAGCGTGATAATAGGCAGGCAGCTTTCACGAAACGCTTCTGACGTATGATTCGCTGACACTGAACCACAGTTGAATGCTTCCGGGCAAAGAGGGATGGGGTGAAGACTGATAAATTATGTACAGCTGGTAGAAGATGAGGTTCTAACGTGTGCAGGTTTTCTTCCGCGTGTAGCAAATTATTTCTAACATAAGTTCTACTCTTTAGATCTTAAGCTATTATCGTGAGAAACATATACATGTAAAAATCTAGATACTTTGTATAATTATTCAACGAGTATCATACATTTTCCCCGAAACGATTACTCTATTTTCTAAACAGAAGTTACAGTGTACTTTCGCGAAAGTTCTTTGCGAAGATTCTGGTTCTAATCGAAGCTTGTAAATAAACTGCAACGAAGAGTAAACTTATATTAACAAGATATTTATTACGAGACTCAAGTCGAGGCCTTTAACATCCACTTTCCAGGTCTTTTGTGAAATCAATGGACTAGAAAGTCTAAGAAATATCTATCCACGATATTACATCAATATCACCTACGGTATCCAACAAAGCAGAAACGCTCCACCATTGTTAATTCCCTACCAATCGCATCGATCCTCTTGAATACATTTTTAAACCCAAATTCCATGCTTTTCAAGCGTCCACCGCTCTCTACTTGCCATCGTAAGTAAACCGTGCATGATAATCATCGAAATCACCGACATCCTCGAGCGCACCGATACCGTATTTAATCCAACAAAAGCTGTCTCTGGCTGTCTCTGGCCGTCGACCATCAAGCCAGGGCGCAAGAAAGTGTCAGAGCGAAGAACTGGTATTCCACTTTCAAAAATTCTTTGCTATTCTTCCGTCGATTCGCGATTCCACCGCGTCACGCACCGTCATTAACGAGCAACGAAGCTCAAAAAGCGACGTTCACCGTCTCCATCGCGATTACACACTGGCTGCAAAACGCACGGTGCACGCTCGCTTGTCGCGCGTGTTATTCGACGTGACACGCGAGTACAGCGGAGAAAACACTGTCATTCGCGAACTGTTCATAACGTATTATCGTACACAGTTTGCGGTGCGTGAGCTACGATTAAAGAAGAAAAATAACGTTAGTTCTTGGCGGACTCGCGTGCCGGATGGTTTAACCCTACGCTGTCCTCTTTATTTACTCTACACATTTATATTCCTTCGAAGTTTATTAATATTTTACACTCGCAAGTTGTGTAGAATTAAAGAACCAAAGGCAACAATTAAATACGCCGAATCTTAAAGGAATATTTAAAATATAAATCTGAGAACAGTGGAGTTAACCACTGTGCATAATTTTTTGTAGCAATTGACCTAATAGGGTCACTATCCTGACCTTATCATTACGGAAAATTGTATATTAAAATTTGATAAAAATAAAAATAAAAATAAAAATAAAAATAACAGAACTTAAAAATTCGTATTTTTTACTTATATTGTAAAAATTAGTATAGAACATTATTTTAAACTTAATTAAAAAATTGATATCAAAACAAAATAATATCTCTCGCAACATTGTCCATGGAAAACGATAAAACTACCAAATAAATTATTTTTCCATCATAAAGAGAAGAAAAAAATAGTAAAAAAAAGTAGGATGCCAAGACCAGCTCAACATAAAACCTAAAAGGTTAACTCTGCACGGTATACTCTTTCAAGAATATTCAACTTCCCCCGGGTTTGATCACGCACGGATGCACATCAGGCGGATCTCGCGATCGATGCGAAATTTTAAGGGTTTCCAGCGCTCGTTTCTAAAGGGACACCGAAAAGGGTTGCGTTCGCTGGGAAGACTGATAGGGGATGTTTTGTCTCGTGACTCTGTTCGAGTAATCGACTGATTAAATTGTCCGCCCTCACCCATGGTCNATCATTACGGAAAATTGGATATTAAAATTTGATAAAAATAAAAATAAAAATAAAAATAAAAATAACAGAACTTAAAAATTCGTATTTTTTACTTATATTGTAAAAATTAGTATAGAACATTATTTTAAACTTAATTAAAAAATTGATATCAAAACAAAATAATATCTCTCGCAACATTGTCCATGGAAAACGATAAAACTACCAAATAAATTATTTTTCCATCATAAAGAGAAGAAAAAAATAGTAAAAAAAAGTAGGATGCCAAGACCAGCTCAACATAAAACCTAAAAGGTTAACTCTGCACGGTATACTCTTTCAAGAATATTCAACTTCCCCCGGGTTTGATCACGCACGGATGCACATCAGGCGGATCTCGCGATCGATGCGAAATTTTAAGGGTTTCCAGCGCTCGTTTCTAAAGGGACACCGAAAAGGGTTGCGTTCGCTGGGAAGACTGATAGGGGATGTTTTGTCTCGTGACTCTGTTCGAGTAATCGACTGATTAAATTGTCCGCCCTCACCCATGGTCTTCGGTATGCTCGCCGGAGGCATCGGGTTACTGAAAACCGAGCTTAAGGGATGAGACACGAGCCGGTAATTTCGTCGACGCCTCTAAAGTGCGGATGGATCGATGTTTGTTTGACGGACGAATCATTGGGGAATATTAGAGTAATTTCATCGAAGTGTTTCGACGTTGCACGTTGCAAGGGGTGAAACACAAAATGGCCGCGGTAACTGTTGAAGAAATTTTGCTTTTGCTTTCAAAAATTCCTTAACACCTCGTACAACGTGATTTACAGGGCTGCAAACATGTTCGTTGAAGATATCTGCAAGATGTTTACGCTGTATGGACAGCGAGGGGAAGCTGTGTCTGAGTCAGCACCCTTTGTTCTCGTATCTAGGACGAGTACTCGGGGATGAGAAAGCCATCTATATACTTTGAAGTTCTCCTCGGAACATTTATTCTCGAACGCTCTGCCCTAATGTAGTCAGTTTTACCAGACTGCCTACCGTACCTCTATAGTATACTGTCCACGTAGTTTCGTTCGAATTAACCCTTAACTGGCACTGTGAGGCGTAAGTAATACCATGGAACTTTTAAAGCCATGTCTTTTTCAGATGTTTTTTTTTTTACGAGTAAAATTGTATCGATACTGCTTGTATTAACATACCTACCAGGAAGATTTAAATCCCTTTTTACTGGAAAAAATAAAAAAATCTAGTATCTAAGTAGAAAACAGTGAGATATATCAGACACAGTCAATTTAAGGGTTGAGATATGAAAATCGTTAATAAAAATAAAAAAATTCTAAGAATTTTATCGACACCCTCTTTCGTAACCCTAATAGACCTCTATTCAACAATTGCTAAGAAAAATCCTCGCTTCATTTATAAAATATTACAAAGTTCCAGGAACAAGAATTTTACCAACACCCTCTTTATTCGCACTAATAGATTCCAATAAAAATTTACGCTAATCGTGCACCTTTTTAAAAAAAGGAAAATCAAAGCCTCCTACTTCAGTAAAATACAAAATAAAAAAACTGATAAATATTGTAATTGCTTTAAAGACACGACAGGAGAACGAAAAAAATAATCTAATCCCAGCCAACAATTTTGTTCCCGAACAAACGAAACGAGACTTAAAAACAAAAACTCTCTAAACGTTCACCGGTAGCACAGTTATCCGAGGAATTTAGTTCGTTCACCAGCCAATTCGATGGCTCAATCGAAACCGGTCGTCAATAAATTCTATCAATTATTTCCGCGATAATTGCATGCCATAGACCAGCGTAAAGATTCGCGAGCAGGCAACAGGCCAGGGAAATACGCGAGACGTTAATTGCTCGTTGGTTTACGAGCAAACGTTTGGACAGATTGTGGAAAAGGCATTATCCCATGAACGATTATGGGCGTCTAGATGATGTTTCGTTAAGGAGCGGCGGAATACGCTTGCGTTTACTGACCGGTGCGCCTCTGATCGTTTGCGTGGCCAACCTTATTTCCGCTGGACGATAAAGAATACCAAGGCTAACTCTCTCATTGAATCCAACGAGCATTCGTTGGATCTCACCGTGAAACACGGTGGTTCCATCCTTCATGGCGTTTCTTGCGAGCTTTATAATGGGACTCGCGTTATATTTTGATTGCATACGATTTTGCAATGGTAAATATACCAGTATTTTCTTTCTGCAATTTTTTTTTTTTTTTACTTTTTATTTTATTTTATTTTTACTTTTTTGTCCATGTCGTGTTGTTTCGAGATTATCAGTTATTAGAGCTTGCATCGCGAAGCGTTCCTCGGTGCATTAGAAGTCTCGTAAGGCCGTGATTATGCGGTTACATGGTAATTAAACGGTTCCTATGGTGTATTCTTCCGGTGAGATGCGTAGACTGTTTTTTCTTTTTTTCTTTTTACTGCACGTTACATGCTTTATTTTTATTTATTTTTTTAACTATGCTGTGTTAGGTACTTTTGGAGAAGTTCGATGTTAGGTTTCGAGGACTCTTTCTTGAGAATGGTAAAAGTATATTAACCCTTTGCACTCCGCTGGCGCCGCTGTGGCGACACGTGTAATTTTATTCAAAGGTTATTTCGTATTTTCATCGATTCAAATTTTCCTTTTTATTTTAAAGCAAATTGATCGAACAAATAAAATATCGTAAAATATCTTATTTTCTTTACAAAACAACACTAAGTTTTTACACTAACCTTGTAAAACTTAAAAAAGTTTAGGAGCGCAAAGAATTAAGCAAGCTCCATGCGGAAAATTGATTTTAAATTAAATTCATTTTAACTTAAATTAAAGTAAATCGGTTACCATTTTACTGCACAAACTAACGCGATTGATAGATTCCAATAATTAAATAGGATCGAATCTATCGCTAAGTGTACTAATTTTCTATAATTGAGTCAATCTAACACCCGGCGACAAATTAAATTAAGAAAACGAGGAGTCAATCCAACATCGATTAACAATTTCTCAAACCTTAGCAACATTTTTTCTCAACAATGTCTCACGCAGAAAATTCCCAGTTACCAATGGTTTCTCGAAAATGTTCTCATTGATGCGTAAGAAACGCGGCGTGTAAAGCACGCTCGCGATTCTTCTTGGTCATGGTAGCCGTTTAATGGGTGCTTTCAATGGGCGGAGCGTGTTCTTGGTGAAACGGTACCGAAACGCGGTTATACACTCGGTTTCCGTTTTGAGCGAACGCGCGCCTAGCGGTGTACACACAGGGTGAGCACCGTGGCCAATAAAAAGCGAACAGAACGAGCTAAACACATCGGGCTAAAATACGCTTGGGCTAAGATTAGTCTCGCGCGGGAATCCGCGATATTTTATTTTTACGATTATGCCTCTCGGTCGTGTCTATTGAAAGCAGCCTCGCTTCGAGAACACGTAACGCATATAGTGTGAGGTAACTGGATTTCTTAGGTAAATCTGGAGTCGCTTTGTTGTTGTTGGTTGAAGTAGCTTGCTGAAGTAACCACGCGAACATGTTTGGGATATCTGGTTACAGATGCAATACAGAGAGCAATTTTGGAAGTACTCTCTTTTTTGGTTAATTTTTGATTAATTTTTTTAACTCACCGTAAAGGTGTTTCTAAGGACTTTTTTTAATTTAAGTTTTATGCGTGTGTTGGTTGAGGTTTTGGGAGTAATTAACGGATTGACAACGGGACCTTGTTTTTGAAAAAATTTATGGGAAATAAGGTTACGATGGAATAAATTGTTGGTTACGTATTTTGGAAAATTCATTGCATTCTAAACATGGCTCTTAATTTCAGGTTTGAACTGAAGAGATGACTTTTTAAAAGGTAAAAAGCTTTTTTTAAGATCTGAGATATAAAATACGAGTGTTTAATATTAGAGAACTATCAACGAGTAGAGTAGAATTATTTACACCAAAGATATAAAAAAATATATGAATCGAGGGAAATAAGTCCTTCTNCAGGTTTGAACTGAAGAGATGACTTTTTAAAAGCAACAAAGCTTTTTTTAAGATCTGAGATATAAAATACGAGTGTTTAATATTAGAGAACTATCAACGAGTAGAGTAGAATTATTTACACCAAAGATATAAAAAAATATATGAATCGAGGGAAATAAGTCCTTCTTCGTATGAATATCCCTATAAATGCACCGTTTTTAATTGGTAGATTTAATAAGAAAAATTAGAAAGTAAGTAAATTACAAAAAAAAGTGCCGAAGAGATAAAAATTAAAAATATAGATTTTTAGAGAGTTTCTTATAATTATCGTAGGTTAATTTTTATAGAATATATTTATTGTTCCGTAACATTCTTTGGACAATAACTTGAGGCAAATGCTATCGTTGAAGAAATCATGCAAATGGTATCGCGGAGCCATACAGCAATAATTTATGCTTTATGCTTTTTTCTGTTGCTATTTCGATTCGACATCGCTAGACCGTTGCGATCTCGGTAGATGATTTATGCTACTTTCGATGTTTCCCTGGAAAAAGGGTGACCGACCACTCCCGGTGCTTTCAACGATTCATTAATCTCCGCCTGTGTTTCGGTCCCGTTGCTTATCACTGATAACACGTGCACACGGTTTTAGTCAGAAAGGAAACAGCGTCTCATGAATTTTCATCGTCCATATTCAACCGCAAGAAACTTCGTGGACCCGATTGTATATAACGTTTCGTGGTAAGCATATTCAAGTTTAGAAACACAGAAATTTACTAAACCAAGATAACGAAGTACATACAACTTTAACGTTCTAAATTGAACAAAGAATCTTTTACAACTGTAATTTCCCAACGTTCTATAAGATTACAGTTCCTATTTTTATTCGCCGTATTATTATAAACTACATAAAAAATACGAAAACTTCAAAGAATGGTAGCGAAAAAATTTTCCATCGATAATTCAATTTTAACAATTTTAATTTCCCAAAATTCTATAAGATAACAATTCCTATTTTTATTCACCGCATTATCACAAAGTAAATAAAAAATACAACTAAGTAAAAATACGAAAACTTCAAAGAATAGTACCAAAAAAAACTTTCCCATCGATAATTCTATTTTAACAATTTTAATTTCCCAAAATTCTATAAGATTACAATTCCTATTTTTATTCACCGCATTATCAGAAACTAAATAAAAAATACAAAAACTTCAAAGAATGGTACCAAAAGTATTTCCCATCGACAATTCAATCCCTGACCAGTGTTCTAAATTAAACCAAGAATCTCTAACAATTTTAATTTCCCAAAATTCTATAAGATGACACCGGGTCACTACAACGTAAACAATAAAGTAAGAATACGGAAATTTCGAAGAATGGTACCAAAGAAACCTCTTATCGGTAATTTAATCTGTGTCACCGTCTCCTCGAAGAACCGTGACACGTTAAAACATCAAAGAACCGAACAAACATATCGTACATGGTTCCCAGTTAAAGCCTCTCCGTGACGAAAATGTGAAATCCTCGCGTAGTATAGAAATCCTGAAAGCATTGCAACACAACGTTTTCTCGACTCTCGAGAGATTCGCCAAGCAAACCGACAGCTTGACCAATGCGACATATTAATCCGCGTTTATTGGCCGCTACGAGTCGCTCGCATCTGGTTGAATTCTCGTTTCCCGTCTTCGGATCGCCGATAAATCCGCTCGATTTGCATAAACCGGCCAATGAAATCGGTTACGAGATACAAATCGACGATAAATCATGCATTAGTCCCGGCTGGACGTGACCGACGACCACCGGAAACGTACCACTCGATTCTTCTGTCCGTTGCACCTCGATACGGAGTCGAATAAATCCTGAATCGAATATTAGTCGGGTCGAAGGGGCTTCATGGGTGGCAATGGCCACGAAAACGGGCACATTTTCTTCCCGATTGTGTTGTACGTACGAGTATGTTCCTAATCGGTTGTCATCTTCGACGTTTCTCGATTCTGTACGTGATATACGGAGGGTTATGTTAATTCTGACTTGGAAAATGGAACTTGGTAACTTTAACTTCTATTATATAGGATAATGTTTGAACGTGATAATTTTGAAATAAAAAATTCGATCGGTAAAAATTAATTCCTACTTAGTCGAGAGGAACTTTCACCTTTTCGTTAGAGCGCCATTAAAACGGTGTTTTATTTTACAGGGTGGCATTGGACTGAAATATTTGATTGCTGCATAAGAAGCGTGTATATAAATAGTATAACTTTTTCTGTCGTAAGAAAACCAGATTAGGGTTGAAATGAATAGCTGTAAAAAATATTACCATTTAAATAAAAACTGAAATCCTACAATTTCTAAACTGGTTACCATTTGCTCTTAACGATATATGCGAGTCACGAAACAACCCTTATCTTCAATTCGAGATTTTGTTAATCAATTGATAGTGATTCTACGGTGAAATTGAATAGCTATTAATTTAGAATACTATATAATCTAAATACTAAATACCTTAATTTATATATTTTGAAACACTATACGAATATTCGAACATTTGACGATTAAAATCTCTTAAATGAAATATATTTGGCAAAGATGCATTTCGGAGGCGAAACGAATTTAAACTACCAACCACCATCACTTCCGTTTCTTGAACGAGTAAATCATCGAGGACCGATCCATCGAACGTCTCCAGGTGATAGCCACCAGACCGATGGGGCAAGGGTCAACGGTATTATCGAGCACACAAAAGACCCTCGCGAGACGTGACGAATGTGTTCGCTTAGCACTTTGCGAACGCCCACGGTGTCGAGGCGAATAAATTCGCTGATTGTCTGAAAATACCCGTGGAGCGTGCGGCGGCCCGTGTTTGTTGAACGTTTACGAGCACCCACGGCGCTGAAAAGATTAATACCGTCGCGCCATCCGAGGGAAAAATATGAAAAATTCTTAACCATGCTTAGGTTACACGTTTAAGGTTGTTGCGATCGAGTATACGAAATAATCCGAGGGATCTTTAGTATCAGAATTCTTGAATCGAGGGAAGCTGATCAACTGTACAAAATCTCTCGCTTCTGCTACGTTCTTCTAGATAATTCTTCTATTGTTGTGTTTCATTTATTTTCCATAATTATTTTTTAAATCTCTCACTCGTACTATGTTTTTGTAGATAATTCTCCTACGATCTCTAGGTTCACTTATTATTATTATTATTTTTTATCCTTGCGATCTTTCGTTTTTTTTCAAAGAAAAAAAAAGAGAAACAAAGATATAATTCGCAGCGAGATCGCGCGGACAAAAGCTCGTCTGTATCGGGCCCAACAGTATCTAAGATTCTAAAAAAAATAAAGAAATAAAAAAAGACATCCTGACAAACAGTCATCCTTTAATCACCGTGAACACAACACATTGATTGAAATTGTATCGCGCCACGTCGATCAATGCCTGTTACCACGATTCCTCGTGCAAACGTTGACCCGAATGACTGGGTCCTCTGCATCGATTCCATTAGCGACTTCTGTTACGCGTTCAAACTGGCGTGTTTCACTGTAATCATCCTCGTGGAAGGTTCAGAAGGTTCATCGTCTCGGTGAAATTTACGGTTGGATCGAGCAAGGGACTCTAATCTAGAGTGTTCGAGGAACACAAGTAATGGTACCGAGAGATGGACTCGTTTCGAGTGAAATTTCGAGAAGCACGAGCCACGAACCGTCTACCGAGTGTCATTGTTGTGTAATTAGATGTTGCCAGGTGTAAATTAAAATTTATAGCGGCACCGGCGAGGCCAAAAGCGGTCGCCCATCAGTGAGCCGTGGAAGAACTGGTATACACTTTCTATCAACCGTTAGAACTTTTCCTGAAACCCTTGTTTGTCACGCGTGAAAGTGTACGGTTAGGAAAAGATTCTTGTTTTAACTGTTCTCGATGTGTCGTTTAGTTGTTTCATTTTTTTACATCCAATAATAAATACATTTCCACTGTTCTTCCTCCTTTTCCTAATTTTCTTAATACAATTAAGGAAAAGAACAAATTGAATTGGAAACTTAAGTTTCGTTTAAAAAACTTCTTAATATTTCTAGATATTCTAAAGGTTCTGATTCTCATTAATCTATTCCGTATAAGAAACTTCCAGATAAGAGATAATGTTCACTTAACACTAGAACTACCGAAGTGGTCAAAACGACTTGCCTGTGATTTTTCATAGAAACTTTATAAATTCACAACGGTGGATTTTTCCAGAATTTTTCGTGATTTTCTATAAAAGATATTAATAAACATCAATTTTCCTCTACATTGTGTATTTTTTCACATACCTATCATTTCAATTTCTTTGCTACAAATTAGTCTACTTCAATGATCCATAGTTTTACTTTCAAAAAATACTTCGAACCCCCCTAAGAAAACTTAAGATCTCCATAGAGAAATCTTTCAACCTTCGAATCAAATCTGAACCTAATCCAAAAACAACCACCTAACCGTGCCGTAACAACACCGTCGATGGAAACAGCACCGTCGTCCACCCAAATATAACAGCATAAAACGCTCTAAAATCACGTCCCTATGGAAATACACTAATCTTCCCAAGGAAAATAAACAAAGCGAGTTATCCAAGCAAAACCGCCCCATAAATAAGTCCGCGTAATCTTCCATGATCCCTCGCGAACGCGCGGAGCAAAATAAAATATCCAAGCGAGCACCGAACACTGGAGACCGAGAAGAAAAAAAGGCGAGCAACGTGAGCGGTAGCGTTTGTTCCGTGAGAAATCCAGTTACAAATATGGATAATGGAGGTTGCACGGCGTTACTCGCAGGATTCACCGTGACGAAATGACCGAGCTGAGTGTCATTTGGTTGAACGGACACGGTAAATCGGCACGCTCGCGGCAAGTTCGAGCGGAGAAACGGTGAGCGCAAAAGGCGGACATGGGACCGCGGAGGAAATAATGATGCAGGGTCCTCCGAGTAATCGAGAGCGATGCGTGTTCCTCGGAGGATCGAACGATCCTTGGACACCCTGGGGCGATCGTCTTTTAATGCCGCGTTAACGAGCGTTTTGTTAACCGCTCGTCAACCGATTCTTGGCCGCGACACCTTGTTAATAGGCAATAAGTTGACATGGATTAATAGGAGCCTTGGGTACGGAGAATGGATTGGATCGAGGGTTGGGAGATGGACGATAATGTAAGTACTTGTGTGATTGGGGGTTTAAAATGTTTTCTATAGTGTAATTTTTTTTTT
>SMSQ01026016.1:13320-34124 GCA_019453375.1 Ctenoplectra terminalis
ATAGGGAACGGAGTCTAGCGGGACTCTGGCCACTATATTATGGACATGCGAACTTGGTCTAGCCTGGGTTACTCTAACGGTGATTTCACGGTTTGAAAGAACAAATGGATGAGTTTAACACGTTGACTGCCGTGGGCGACAACCGGCGACGCGACCAATAGTAAAATACATAATTAGAGTAAACATCGATACTGATAAATTATAAAATAATACCACTGTTACCATAATGGTTTTTAAGAAATTAATACCATACGAAACATGCAGAAATATTTTATTAATACAAGGGAAATATAGATATTTTTTTCAACATAATACACATCGCACAATAAGAAATCGTGTTGGCGCCATGGGCAAACCACGTAAAATGCGCGCGGCAGTCAACGTGTTAATAATAGTAGAAGGATGTTATATATGTAAGGAGGCAGTGTTTTGGATGTCATAGAGGACCAATACTGTGATATTCTTTCTAGTCATATAGAGTTTAATGTTGTTTGTTGCTTTCGTTAGTTGATCGAATATTTATGACGGAAGACAATGATTGGTGGAAGTTAATAAGTCTGCGTTGATTCAGGAAAGTGGATAGCCGGAGAATAATAATTCTCTCATAAGGGACGTTCGGTAACCCGAAAATTCCCCAAAATTTGAAACTTTGCTGGTTTGTAGAGGACCTCGAACTAAGTATTACGCTATTTTTTTTATCCGCTGATATTCGGTTCTTCAGAGTGAAAACAGCCCTTTCAATTTCCGGTATGCTTCCCTATTTTCTTATATTATATAATGAATGAATATACAATAACAGTCAGATATGCACACGTATCTACAATTCATCTTTCATGGTTCAAACAGTACATAAATGATGCTATTAAAAAAAGTGTTCGAAACAGAGATACTTATTATATAATACCAGGCACCTCGCAACAGAGTAGGTTTTCCATAGATTGCACAGGGAGACGTAGCATGGAAATCTTCTTTTCCATAACAAAAATTTACTGGATTTTCAAATGGTTCGGAATAGTTCGCAATAAAATTTTGCACATATTTTGACCAGACAAGAAAATAATTTTCAAAAATAAGGACGGTGGGGCCTTCGTTTTTGTTTAAGCAATAAATGTTGCTTTTCAATTCTATTACACAATTAATAATTCTACATTACATACACACTTAAAAAAAATTCTACATACACACTTAACAATTCTATTACACAGTTTCTTAGGGCATAGGACACCATTAAATTCTCAATCTAAAAATTTGTTAATATTTGTTATAGTTTTCAAGATGTATAGGAAAATAGGAAAGTACACCGAAAACTTTAAAGGGTGTTTTCACCCTGAAATCCCGAATATCAGCAAATAAAAAATATAGCATGATACTTTTGCTCGGGGTCTTCTACAAACCAGCTAAGTTTCAAATTATTTTCAATTTTCGGATTACCGAACGTCCCTTGTCAGTCGCTTTGGAGAGAGTGGAAAACATGCTGACTGGGCAATAGCTAAAAAGAATTGTGGGAATGGAATCGTAAGCCTAGAATGAATGTTTAGTCTAGAGCGATACATGTGTGAACGAAGAGTATTTGGGACCAATCGATAAAGATACGAAAGAAGAGTGTTTGGGATCGAGAAATAGAAGTGCGAAAGAAGAGTGTTTGGACCGAGTGAACGAGATCATCGTTGTGACCGAAGATTTTCGGAGAATGCCTGGACGAAGTGAAAGAGATTAAGGGATGAAAAAAAGAGAAAATATTGGAATATATAGTTAGGAAAATGTGCGTGCAGTTGAGGACTGAGAATCGGAGAGTAAGTTTGAAAGAGAATCGAGAAAGTGCGTGAAACACATAAAGTTAAAGAGTATAGAATTGGTATTAAAGACATTGTTATATTTTACAATCAGAGTCCAAATTGAGTATCTTACCTGTTTCAACCCAACATTCCTGCAGAATAGATCAATTTTTGTTTGATTTAAGAATTAAGATGATGGTAACGTGTTTCCAATGGATAAGAAGATAATTTTAGATAAGGATTGCACTAATGGTGTAATTCAGATAGACTATTGCTTCTCGGTAGGTTTTTAAAGAGTCTATTGTAGATGTTATCGTATTCTCTGATTTTATTGTTTCTGAGATCGCGGATGGTTGAATAGGTTTTTTGTCGGAAAGGTTAGTTTGACGGTGGGTGGAGAGGCAACGAGTGTTTGGTGGTTGCACCACCTAAACCAAGAATACAGGGACTCCCTTGCAAGAACCACCCACAGTGAAGAAAGTCGCTTCATCCTTTAAAACTAAAGTCCATATCATTCCTGTGGAAGAAGAAAAAAACTGATAATACGCATAAAAAAAATGCATCCACTTCCTACATCAATAAATCTTATCAAGAAAAGTCAATAAATCTTATCAAGATCAACGCATTGCATCAGTAATGGATACCAATGTCACGTATTAAACATTTCTTCGCGCTGCTACGAAACGCTCTCGACCTCTTTGCCATTTTAGCAATTTGTGATTATTCACCATGCAAAGTGTGAGTAGTGCATTGTGACAATATGAAACTGATTCACTGCAATCTACTGCGCGGCTACTAATGATGACTCTAGATGTTCGTGAACAGCGACTCGAAAAGAGCAAGTAATTATAAGTTTTATCTATTTCAGCGAGCGGTTACGAAACATTTATATTTTTCGGAGGTCGAGTTAACAACGCTGTTGCAAGCGTCGTAAATATTTTTTCATATAAAGCATACAGAAATTAACTTAAGTTCTTTAACTGTATACTGAATTTCTGGATATAGAAATATTAAATATCGCATAGGTATACTCACTGAATAAACGAAACATAAAAATTCGAAGTAAACGCTACTTTTTCATGCAAATATCTTGAAAAAGATCGGTTATGACGCATTTCTCTAAAAAATAAAAAAAAAAATTGAGAATAATAGTTACGTTAATGGTGGTGTCTTAAAACTTGAATAGAAAATCTGTATTTTTTTTTAAGGCTATTGGAATATGGGTTACGGTTTAAATAAAACAAGATAGTCTTTGTTAATTATTTTACTGTATTTCACGGCTTAGCTAGTAACGTATTTACTCATTCAACTCTCTATTTCAACTGAACTGACCTGGGCTCTCAAAAAGGGAAAAACCGTCGTCCACTTATGCCTGGATACGGTTATATTTTCAAGCGCCCAGACTTTCTGATTTCTACAGGACACATCTGGCAGTCCTATTATTTTGTCTATTCAAAGACATTCCTAAGAACAGTGACTCTCATTTTTGTCTTAGGCTAATAGTTTTATTTAACTAATATTGGCAATAATCCAACAAAGGCTTTTAATTTTTTACTACTAGAATTCGTATGGAAAAAACCAATTTCACCATCCGGTGATAGTAATCAGTAAAATTGAGCGTATATATACGCTCCGGTGATAGTGACCAGCAAAATTGAGCCTATATACATACAGTGGCGGCCATATACTTACGTACAGTTAATGAAATTAAATATTATTTCCTGTACACTTATACGTTAAACAAGTATACGAAAATCAATTATATTTTTTATATGTTTACAATATACATAATAAAATATCAAAATAGCTTTTCTTAATTAATTATAATTTAAAAGTTTTTTATATTTTTATATTGAAGTGTCAAATTTTCTGCGGACACATACTTAAGTACATATCGAAATGTCTATGTTTTCACATGTTTGGTTAACTAATGATTAACTAATGGTTAACTAATGATTATAATACATTAATATTTCGTATGTAGACCCTTATTTTTGATAACCGCAGCACACCTTCGCGGCATGGATTCGATAAGTCGAGCACATCTGCTAGCAGGTATTGAATTCCACGCTTTCTGTACAGTACTGTAGAATTCATCAATATTTTTTGGATTTTGTTTTTTTACATGTTTGTCGACATCAATCCACAGCATTTCGATTGGATTCAGATCCGGAGATTGTGCCAGCCACTTCATTACACGAATGTTATTGTCACACAAAAATGTCTTGACGACTTTTGCGGAGTTTTTCGGATCATTATCCTTGATAAATCCATTCTTTTGGCATGTATTCTTCGGCAAATGGTAGCAATATATTTTTTACAATATTCAGATACACGTATCTGTTCATGATTCCAGTTATCCGATGAATAGGACCTATACCTTTCACTGTCATAGCCCCCCCAAACGAGTACCGACCCACCACCACCTTTTACAGTCGGTTTAATACAATTTTTATGAAATTCTTCCCCTTTGCGACGTCTCACGTATACTTTACCATCGCATCCAAATTGATTAAATTTCGATTCATCTGTAAAAATTACTGTGAACCATTGCTGGGGCGTCCAGTTTAAATGTTCTTTCGCGAAAGCAATCCTAGCCCGACTATTTTTTTCTGAAACGAGCGGTTTCTTTCTGGCAACGCGTCCATATAATTGAAACTCATTAAGTCTTCGCTGGACAGTTCTAACACTTATTTTTTCACGAAGATCTGTTGATATTTCATTGTGGATGGCAACTGCAATTTTGAATCTGTCCGCTTCAGATAATCTATGAATCTTGCGATCAGTTCTTCGATCAGTTTTTCGTGGTCTCGCTTTACGAGAAACGTTATCTGAAGTTCCATGAAGTTTAATATGTTGTATAGCTTGATAGCAAGCCATAACGGATATTTCTAATTTTGCAGAAATCTTTCGATAAGACATTCCATCCTTTCGAAGCTGTTGCACTAGTCGTCGTTGTTCTGGCGTGATATTTCTTCCTTTACTCATCACAGCACTATTGTAATACGTCTAACTGTAAATACTGCTCAGCAGATACTGGTACATATTGTTTATATTTGGCTTAACTGTGCGAAACAGTAATGTACGTAAGTAGTTGTCCGCTACAAAACCGACAGATCGGAACAAAATATTTACAAAGTATTTCTTTTCTCGAAATAAGTCAAAGTTCTACCGCAGATATGTACATCATGGTCTATCATTCTTAGAAATAAATTGTTGATACCACTATCTGAGTTTCGTAGAAATATATCAGGTTTTAAAGTTAAAATATGAAGTGTACGTAAGTATATGGCCGCCACTGTATATGCTAATGATGCAAATGGGTTAATAAGAAATTCAAAATCATAGACAAAAATAAAAATTAATAAAAAAGAACTAATTTTGGTTACGTCGATTTTAATTCTTTCCAATGCAAGTATGATACGATGTGTTTCTAATACAAATGTAACGATGCATTAGAAAACAAAGAATTCCTAAGAAAATTAATTATTACGTCCAAAATATCTGTAATTCGTATGACCAGTTAACTTACTTTTACCAGCTAACAGATTAATCGCAACGACGACTTCATTAAAACTTCATTAAAATTTCATTTTATTTTCCCAATATCGCTAAATTATATAAAATAAAAATATGTTTTTATAATGAAAACGAGGACATTTTGTATAAGTACGTAATAAATATATTAAAAATGATAAGAATATAAGTAAAGAAATACAATTGAATATGATTCGAAACAAATGACAAAGTAACGATAGTCTGGCCAGTTTTTTCTTTTTTTCTTCTGAGCTATTCGAGCTTACCACTGAAACATGAAACTGACGAAGAATAAGAGCAAGTGATACATATAATAAATCCACCAACTATCGTGAGACTATGAGTATTTGTTTCATTATATGATAGTTTAATTTTATGGTATCTAATTAAATTTTTTTAAACTTTAAACAATTAAAAAAAGTAGTAAACGTACTCTCGCTAAATTAATGAATCTGTAGTAGCATGCAATTAATGGGCCCAGTAATAAATATACTCTTGTATAATGTTAACGGTAATATAATACAAAATAATCGGTTAACATGTTACGCGTTGTACAAATTTGCGTTATAGACAATTCTCGTACAATTTTTCTTTCGTATAAAACGAATAATATAAAGCAATGTGTTTGCAATGACTATCGTCACGTCAACTTTTATTTTCTGTGTTTTACCAATTAGGACGATTTTTTTAAATGAATAGCATGTATATCCTTATGTCAAAAATGGCCCTATCAAAAAATGAAACAATTACGAAACAGAAGAAGTTGGTAGCGATAAAGAAAATAATTTTATGCTCAAAAACTACAAATTTAATTTTTACACGTAGGGAATTCCCGTATCTTATTATGTAGCGTGTTGTACGAGGAATCGCATTATACGAAAACAGTAGTCGCAATATCCTTGGCATGTTATAGGAATTCGCGTTATAGAAACTCGTGTTATATGGGACTCTACTGCAGTTTTCTTATGGATAATTATGTGAATGTATTTATAAAAATAGGCAATTATTAATATTAATTTTATTATTCATAATATTAGAATAAAATTTCAAAAATGTATTGATAGATTTATAATTATATAATATATATATATATTTTTTTTCTATTAATACATTTTTGAAATTCTAATACATATGTGTTATATATTGTATATAATAGAGCAATACATGTAAGCATTTACGAAGATACTTTTTATGGCTCTGGATCACCAATATTTCACGACACACTAAAATCTTGAACTTTGAAATTTACATTCTTGACTTTTTCTTGATTTCACATTTTGAAATGTAAATATGAAAAAATTGAATCAAAGATTAAAAACTTTTTAATTTCTTTGTTATGAAAGATTTTCAAGTTTAATTTTAAAATACCATATGTGAACAACAACTTTTCACTTTCACGCTTCTTTTAGCATAGTTTGTATTATTTATATTATATTAGTTTTTTTTTTAAATTCAGTTTATATTATTTCTTATTGTATTTATTATGTTAGTTCTGTTTTTCAATTTAATTTCTACTATTTTTATATTTCATATTTATTTTTTTATACGCATATTAGTTATCTACATATATGTATACTATATGTATGTAACTATACAGTAAATCTTTTACAATTTTACATACATACGAGTAAATGAAAAAGTATAAATATTAAATATTATTGTACTAAAAATATGTGTTAAATTTTTTCAGCATAAAATGGATGAATCCTCGAGCATGTACAAACGAAGCATATACACCTACCTCTGTAGAACATATAGCGAATATAGCTACTCATGGAATTTGGGTAGTACCATCTGTCATGGGTAGCTTGGAACTGATCCGCCGTTCTATGACATGGACACAATTAGTTTCAGCTTATGTGTACGGTACATGTTTGATCCTTGTTTTTATGGTCTCAACATTTTTTCACAGTGTACATTACTGCAATAATAACAGGTACTTGTTATTCTATATAGGATAAGTCTGGGATAGGTCGACCACTTTTTTGGAAAGAAGCCATTGCATTGTTGGTTTTTTACATTTTTATTGTTTTTGGCAAATTAAAGCAGCGCATAAGTAATTTAGAATATACACAAATCATACTTCGCGACATATTAAAATATTTATTTCTTTTTTCAATTAAAAAATACCAACGTTACAAATGGATGATCTGCATGTTCGGGTTAGAGCGTCCGCCCATCAAGGGTGAGACCGACCTTGAAAAATACCAAAAAATGTAGCTCATACAAAATGTAATGCAAGAGAGAATTAGTCGATATGTTGTTCTTTCTTATGTTTTCGAAGGAAATCACAAATGTTCCCATGCGTAGAGCATCCATCGTGAAACAACGTTCATGTTTTACACATTTAACACGTTGAGTGCCACGCGATTTTATAAGGAAATCCTCTTCAGGCCACGCGCCTGACAAACGAGTTGTAACATTTTGTGATACTTGCGGGGGACAACCATTTTTATGTTTACCCTGTTTTAATAAAATCCATTCAAATTTTCTGAAAAAATGTTTAAGTATATTAATAATAAAATCCCGTATTAAATAAAAATTAAGTGGACTTTAAATAAATTTTTTTAGTTTCATATCATATTTTACACTGTCAGTCACCGATGACTGACGTGGCACTCAACGTGTTAACCCAATTCTTGTTTGCGGAGGTTTCGAAATAGTTTTCTTCAGTTTTATTTTCTAGTACGTACAACACTTTAAATGTAATTCATATGTATATATACGCAATATACATTCATTTTTCGATTCATTCTGAGTTCCTCGTTGAAGTCGAACGCGACGCGGAGACAACGCTCTCGTTGGTAGCCGGCAGCCTTTCTTGCTCTGTGATTGATCAGTGTTTATCATTAATAACTCGTTAACAAAGCTGAATTTTACATTTTCGCAAAGAAAACAGTTACTTAGAACCATCTCAGAAATCACCCCTTAAAGAGACTTACAGACCTTTTGGGACACCTTGTATACGGTTTTGCAACAATTTTCAGTACGAGAATATTTAATAATATTTGAGATATTAATACTGGCTGGTCTCTTCCGGTGGTCGAACTATTCCGGACTTACCCTACATCATACTTTATGTCTTTGCTTATAGTTGTTTATTTACAAAGTAAAATGTAAAGACTGAAGAATGTAAAAGTGAAATTTTTTATAATACAATATATAATATAATGTAAAAGAAAAATTTGTTATAATACATTATATTACAGACAACTTAAAGATACACTGCATCGTTGCGATCGTGCCATGATTTATATTTTTATTGCTGCTAGTTATTTCCCTTGGTTAAATATAGATTACTTTTCAAATAATGAATTGTTATTTGCAATGCGATATGTTGTTTGGATTATGGCAATATTGGGTATATTGTATCAACAAATCTTCCATGAACGATATAAAATGTTAGAAACAATTATCTATTTAATTATAGGAATTGGTCCTAGTTTTGCAATTATTAATGTTGTAAGTATATAATTATATTTTTAAAAGACGACCTGTTGGTAGATAATGATCACACGTTATTAAAAAAGTTACATCTTAATGTTTACAGTATAGTGTTTATAATATTGTTCAATTAAAACTGGGAGGACTCTTTTATATTTTTGGCTTGGTGTTCTTTAAATCTGATGGAAGAATACCATGTGCACATGCAATTTGGCATCTGTTTGTTGCTACAGCAGCTGGATTTCATTATTATGCTATACTAAACTATGTCTTTCCCGTATCTGGTTCGTCAGATAATTTTATGCTATCAGATGTACAATCACTATCAACATTGTTAAAATCTCATGTTGAGGAGTTATAAAAACAAATTTTTTAGTATTAGAATTTTACAAACTAGAAATTTTAACATAAATCCCACAAAACAAATATTAAATTTTAAATATTAACCCTTTGCACTCTGAGTCGTGTCGCGGGCTGCCTACCAGCAGCGCTGCGACATTTTTGTAGGAAAATGTGCAAACAGGAATTGTGTCATATTAAATAATTTAACTTTGGAATCAAATAATTTATTCTCATATTGTTTGGTTTATACGAATCATTAGGTATTAAGAAACATATTTATAATAAAAAAATTAAAATTTTATTTCTTACATTCTTCTAATGTGTAGTAACGTGTAAAGCAGTCACCGATTTGCATCACAGGTTCATTAGCACACGTTGAACAAATGTAGTTTGTTTCGCGTCTTCCACGTGGTATTTCCCCGTGTGAGCAGACAATACAGTCCCAGTTTCTTCCTCCAACATTAAGAATGTGAAGTTTATTGTTTAATCTGTTTTCTGATAATGTTTTTAATGGCTATATTCATGATTTCCGAAAATTACCTCTCGAAATTGATCGATAAAGAACTTAACTTTATAGTGTATCATAGGTATTTTATTTTATTTTATTTTTTAATTTTTGTTTTATACCAGAGGCGGTTTCGTGCATAGGTACTGCCAAACTACAGTACCTTCATTTTTGTTGTACAAATATATATGTATTAATTTAATGTATGTATATTTGTTTGCAATATTTAATTTTATTATCAACAATTCTATAGAATTTATTTTGTATAAAAAATAATCAAAATCCATGTTGCAGCATTTAGGAGGATGTAGCTTCGTTCCACTATTGTTTATACGAAAAACAATATTTTTTCATGTTTAATTCTTTTTAATGTTCACCGTAACTTTGGTATTTTATTCAAACACGAATACACTGCATTTACAGTGTGTATGTACATTTCAAAAATTGCAATACCTCCGCAATTTCAAGCCACGAGCCGCCACTGTTCGATGCATTATTTATAAGTTAATTACAGGCATCTCGAGTCCCCAGAAGAATAATTTTCTCCACCGTTTTAAAGATTTTCGTAAGAAACAATCGATCTGCACGGTCGACTCCTATATTTGTGATTTATAACCATTTCTGGCTTGTTTACCGATGTATTATGTCTACCACGTAATATTCTTGTACTTCAAATTCTTCTCATCACTCTTTTCAAATGGAGTAGGAAAGTGCTCGGATAGCTATGAATACACTTCATACGTTCTCTTACGACGTAATACGGAGTGACTGATATTCTTTTTGTTGACACTCAAATAAAACAAACAATTAACTCAGATGATTACTTAGCGATAAAAGGATTTATTGCGATTAATCTTCTGAGGATGTACACGAGGCCAAAACCGTACAGGAAGTAGACAAAAACAAAAGACGCGCGCTTAGTGCGCGACAGTAACAAAACTACATAATTGCCAAACTTACAGAAATAGATCGTCAACCATGCACAACACAAACATACAATCAACACTTTTCATATATCTCGGTACATATACCATATTTTGATTTGCTTTCTCATGCCATTTCAATAGAAAACTTCAAGGAAACATGCATTTTTCAGAAAGTTGTGCTGATATAAATTCATCCGCTGTAACCACTAATAAACTCTGATGTTCCCTCAGAGAGTGCATCCGAGTGCAAAGGGTTAATTTCTAAACATAAAATCAAATAAAAATTGACAAAAAAGATTTTGAAATTATTTAAAAATTTCAAAAAATGGAACTTACTTAATACAGAGAATTTAAAACATTTAGAAATTAATTATATTAAGTACCTGAAATATATATATATATATATATATAATCTACAAGGTGTGGATATTTATCAAAATATTACTAAAAAAAGCTGATGGCAAAAAGATATTACTTATTGTTACAAAGTTAGCACTTATAGTATGAATTTATATGTATTTGTACAAGAAAAGTAACTTATATGAATCTTTAATGGATTTGTAAATTAGGTATAATAAGCTGGAATAATATATATAGCAGATCTTGAACGATGCCTAATATTATAGCATATACAAGGTGGTATTGACAAATTTTTGAACAGGTTTTACAAAAAGTGACAAATTAATCTGAGATTTTAATAGTTATAATCCCTCTCAATATATTCCCTTTGGAAATTGATGCAATAGTCTCAGTGATTCTGTCATTCTTGGAACGCCTTCTGAAAGTCTTCTTTCTGCGTGCTGTTCAGCACAATACTCGACTCTTCCTGAATTTTTTCAACTGTACCAAATCTTTGCCTTTTGAGCAAACTGCTGAGTCTGTTGTATCAAGTCTTACTTTGAACCGAACGGTGACTGCTGAAATTTCAGATTGGTATCTGTCACTTATCATAAAACCAGTTGGAAAACTTTTGGATACCATCTCGTATTATCTATGTAAAACAATGCATAGCAATTATTTTCTAATAATGTTAGGTAGTGTTTTTTATAGTACATAACCTTTTGTAAAGATCTCTTTCTATCGTAGAGTATAAAATATACATTGTGTAATGAATATCATGTTTGTAATGAATTTTCTGTATTTACAAAAGTGTTGTGCCAAAATTTGTATTTATATGCAAATTATACAATTTTTATAACATGAAAGCAAAAATGTAATTATGGACTTTCTTATTAAGTTCTATATAGTAAATGATACAAGAACACATAGAACAAATGATATTTTTAGTTACTTTTCTTAGAAGGTATTATAGTTGTGAAAATATGCTAGTAATGTAATAATTATTTTACTTTGTTCTTATATATTTGATTACATGACAAAGAAATGTGATTATGATGAATGTCATTTATATTGTAAGTGGACAAAACAATAAGCAATGTTAATATTTGAACGCTAAACAAATTTTCAATTTATTGTTTTGTTGTTCGTTTATATTTCTGTTGGGTTTATACTCTATACATCACGTGTGACTATTTAAAAATTAAAGTGAAAGTATAAATATAATTTATGTCACAATTTCTAAATAGTCAATCGGTCACTGACCTTTAACATTATTTTTAACAATGGAAATTATACATGCAGCAACGTGTAGATAGATAAGGGGATAAATATAAAATTTGAACAATTTTTAAATCAATTATATTTACACCATCGGTCCGATTTTTAAATAGGTACTACTTCTCATAGGTATTATCTAGTTACTTGATTATTAAACTAAATGATGACTGAATTTTTATAGTTAGGTAGATAGAAAAAAGTACAATGTATCATAAAAACAAATATGATTTTTAATATGACTTTCAACAAATAAATTTTTTTTAAATGATATTTTCTCATAATTCGCTATAAATTATATATTTTTATCAAGATTCAAATTTGAAACCTTAGATAATGGTGGACCAATAAAAATTACCGCTCTGAATATGTTCATAGCTATAAAAGCAAGGGAACTACTTTTTTCAATAAAAATTATTTGATATAAAATAGGCTATTATATGTATAGTCCTAACAATTCTTTTTATACGTGAAGTTATTTCGAAAAATTATTCTCTTACTTCCATAGTTGTAAAGATTAGGGTACTAATTTTTATCGAACCATTCTGTATAAATAGTCATGCCGTACAGGGTAAACATTGTAATAGTACTACTCCTATTATTTTTGTAAAATCAAAGTAATTGAGTTTCTTTATTTGCTGTATTTTTTAGTTATATTACTACTTAACACAATTAATTATTTCTTTTTATGACTACAGTACCGAAAAGAACTAACTTACCAATATCAGTTATCAAAATATAATGTAATATAATTCTACTTTTTATTACTGTCCTGGAATTTACATACTTGATTTAATGCTTTGTACTATTTAATTTGAAAATATTAAATTTATTAATATAACATAAGATCTTTTTTATTGGCATTAATTCCCATATGTGTTTTATTTATTATATAATTACGACACTTTTTAAATTATTTACAAATACTTCTTTAGTAATTTTCACACAACTGTGACATGTGAATTCATAATTCCTTTGCTAAGATTTCATCTTATTTTTTTAGAAATGTATTGTATCATTTTTTTTAAATAATATAGTACCGCAAAATATAAAACACTTAAAATTTGATGCAAATAAAATATATTTGCAAGCAAGAATGATATGTAGTTAATTCTAGTATTAACCCGTTGCCTTATTATTTTTTCAGTAGCTATACAGATTAGCAATGGCTATTCAATGCTTTTAAACCGTGTCAGATGCAAAGCACTGAAATATTATACGCGATTTATATTTGTTAATGCTCAATCTTATGGATTAAAATTACAATTAAAGATAAAATAAAATTTTATCGCAAATATAGCGTGTCTTTACATATTGTGTTTGGATCATAATCTGCGCTGCGAGTGTGACTCGTGGTTGTAAGGCAAGGGGTTAAACAAATTCTGTCGTGGAATATATTTGCTGTATGTAAATAAATTTTATATCATTTTTAAACAGAACTATTAATAAATGTGATAAGTTTTTTTACTTATCGCGTGTAGCATAAATGTCAAAAATGTTTTCTCTGTTATAAATTAATTTAAAAACAATAAATTAAAAAATTGTTTCGTGTTTAAATATTAATGTTAATAAAGGATAGTTTTAATATGGTAGTTGTGTTGTTATATTGTTAAAAATATATTACGGTGATAACATAATCCAACTAAAAATAATGTACAAAGTTAATAACTTTGTTATTACTGTTTTGTAGTGTATAATAAACTAACGCGAAGTATGTACATAATGTACAGATTCTAACGTTAATATACTGATTGTATAATGATGTAATGCTATACATATAATAAAGGAATATAGTATATAGAAATTTTGTCTTACACATCTATTAATTACGTCTAAAACTGCAATATATGTAACTGTATTGTTAACAATTATGAGGTATGGAAAGCATACTTTGAAAAAGTATATTTTTACTTATTTTTATAAAAAAACAACAATTTTTAAGTTTATATAAATTCTACAAATTTATTGTGATTCGAACCTTTTCGACCCAATGACACTGCAAAGAGAATGGAAGCAGTTTGAGAGGAATTACATTCTTGCCTTTTAATCAGTTTATCCNTATATAGAAGTTTGTGTATGAGGAATACAAAATTTTTTATTATTAATAAAGTCTGTACATAAAATAAATGCAAATACAAGAAAGAATAAATATACAATTTAACAAAAATAACTTGTAAAATTAAAGCACATATTTAAACTTTGTAAAAGATAATTTATATATTTAAAAAAAATTTTTAAGTTTTATAATATTTTTACAATTTTATAATTTCTGTAGCTTTTATAAATTTTTACATTTTACAGATTTCTTAATATTTAGGAATATTATAAATGTTTAATAATATAATTTTAATACATTACGTTTTTTTTATTAATTTAATATTTTTTTAAATCTATTGATCAAAATTGATAACACCATTTAACATTTTTAAATATACGCAATTATTAAATTCACAAAAGTAGATAAATTAATCATGCTTAGAAACATTCATTCTTATAAATGTTAGATTTGAACATTTTCGATTTACATGAATTAAAAAAGGTATCAGATTTTTAGATTTTACGTGAAATTATTCATTTTCCAATTGTATTAAAGTACGATAATGTTGTTTAACCCATTGCACTCGAAGTTTTTTTTCATTCATATTACCACCAACATTCTCTTTCTATTGTCCATAATTTTCTCTTATCTTTTATTATTTCATTTTTATATAATATTACAGTTACAACAATCGAACGGAGAATTTCGTGTTCTATTCGAGCTTTGTAATTTGTTTTATATTATCTATGTGCAACATAGTAAAGTAATTGGTTTATATAATATATTCGTTTGACGAATAGATCCGATTGATAAATCAGTTTGTTGGTAGTTATCTTTAACCTGTTAACTATGTCATTTTCTAATAAGAAATTCATACACAATTCATAGACGTTGACCGCCGCGTCACCCGTATTCGAGTGGCGGCAAAAATTCTCATTAGGCAGCGTCACCCGAATTCGAATGACGGTTATTTGAGTGCTTATGAGGTAAATTAGTAGGTATTTCNGATTTATTGCATTAGTATGGATTACAGAACCCGCTCAATGGATTAGTAACCGTTACAAACTCTGTACAGTAATCATGCGTTATCTCTCGAAAACGATCCATCAACTGAATATCCGTGTTTGGTTTCTACTATACTCTTTGTATTATATCAACAACATTGTCCCCAACAAAGGATTGGGAATGAAAAATAATCAGTCTGCGTTTAATGCATTCTCTGAGTTTAATGCATACGTAGTTTTCAATCACAGGGTGTCCCAAAAGGTCTATAAGTCCCTTTAAAGAATGATTCTTGAGATGATTTCGAGCAACTTTTTCCTTTGCAAAAATGTCAAATTCGGCTTTGTTAATGAGTTATTAACGAAAAATAGTGACCAATTAGCGAATAAAGCAGCAGGGCAGACGAGGCTCAACGAGCAAGTCAGAATGTATCGAAGCAACTGTTGGCGAATGTCGAAACTCAGTTTATTTGTTCTGCATGAATAATAATTAATTAGTTTATTCGATGCAACTTTTGTTCAGCACTCTGAGTTATTTGTTAAAACGAGCCACGAGCCGTTGGAGCCGTCTAACGGCTCCACAACATTCAGCTCCACCTCTTCGTGGCGTGACCTGGACACCTTCGGATACCTAACTCGTTAACAAACCCGAATTTTACATTTCTGTAAAAGAAAAAGTTGCTTGAAATTATCTGATGAATCATCCCTTAAAGGGAGTTACAGTCTTTTTGGGACATCCTGTATATCATGAGTGTTAAAAGAATAATAGTGGTGCTGAAATTGGAAGATAAATTAGATATTAGATATTATTGTAGAATGATTAGTTTAGGCGAGAGGGTTTCTTGGGACACACATAAATTAGGGCCTGTTTATCGTCGCCAGCTTATAGTGATTGCGTGACGAATTCGAACCATTCCGATGCAATCAGGTGGACACCGCTAAGTATTTTCGGTTTGTCCAGGGACCTTTGGAAAATAATTCCTAAACATTGTTATATTTTAATTAAATATATTTCATATTACCTTACGCGTATCTTTGATCTTAAAATCATAAAATTTCTAATTTAATCATAGAACATAATGTTGGAAATTTTTTAAAATGATCAGAATTTCAACAGAACTCGAATGGAACTTTCGTCCCTGTAAAAATTTGAAAATAGCAAATGATGATAAAAATTTAGCTATGTACAAATTGATTTTACAAAAGTGAAGTATATCGTTATGGTATACCACAAATGTTTATTTTAAAGGGAATCCAAGTTGACGATATTTAAGCATGTGTAGTTTACTTTTTATACTCCATTTCTCTCTTCAGAGGTATATTTTTCTGCGCAATAAACGTTTATTATATATTTAAAAGCAGTTTAATTTCTACTTGATTTATTATATGTTCTCAAATTTGGTTCTTTTAGACCGATTACTCAAAAACCACTTATCCGGACGGATTTGTTCCCCAATTATTTAGAGAAACGACATTCTACTGTAATTACTATTTACGTCCAACATACTATCGATTATTTAGTCGATAGTTTTTAGTTGATTGAAATTTTCGTTTACTAATTATGTCTGGATTATGTCATAAAATCTTCAATACTACTGTTGTATTTACCTTTCGTAAATTTATTAGTTAATAATTAGAACTTCAAAAATATAACATTTATTACTAAGATTTCAACTTGTCATAAGCTATTTAATATTGGCAGTTAAAAAATTAACAGCTCAAAATTTTTTGTAAAAATAAATTGTTACAAGTAATAATTTGCTCGATTCTTGAAAATATTCTGTAAAATCAAATAAGCGTTGTCGCAATAGACAGGAATTAAAAATTATAGCATTGTTTAATTTTTTATGTATCAACATGTAATTTGATAGCCGTCCATATTGTCATTTTTCTCTATGGGTTTGTAAATTTTTACATATCATGGCTACCACTAGATTCTTTAATTTTGTAATTTTTATTTGTAACAGTTCATTTGAAATTATCCTCAAGGTCAACTGTTCTAAATGTATCTGAGGTCTTTTATGAAACTTGTTTGCATTCCAAGTGGATACAACAGGTGTTACTCTTTACAGTAATGTTCCAGGTGTAACGTTTCTAGCAATGTCCATTAGCTGTGCTTCTTCATTCAGATCCTAATTCGCTTTAAACACTGTAAAATGTTTATGCTATAAAATATACAAACTTCATAAAAAAATTAAAAAATGATTCTTTTATTTTCATTAGAAATACTATCCCATCCCTGCTTGCTGTAATATTTAAACTTTCAGATGTTTACATTCTGAAGTGACCGAGCTATTCTGTTAGGTGTTAAGTGCGTCATAGTTGGTTCGTGTTCTTTCTTATTAATGTAAAAACGGAACCAGGAGCGGCTTGTGTATATTCACTGTGAAACTGCAACATCCCCAACTTTTTTTCAGCGTATAAATTTATTTATTAATTTATGTTACACGTAATATTTAAATTTATCATCAACAATCCAATGCAATTTTATTATTTTGTACAAAAATTAATAAAAATCCTTTTTGAGACATTTTTAGGAGAGCGAAGAATTTTTGAAGCACTATGTTTTTCACAGTGTCATTCACTCGTATTGCTATGCGCACTCCTTATTATTTATTAACTTATAGTATGTAACATACTCCTTTCATTATTTATTTTATTTTATTTTATCAATTTTATTCTTAAGTAATTTTTAATAATACTGATAAATAATATTCAATTACGTTTATACTCATTTTATTTTTATCATAAAATTTTTCTTGTAAATAAATACGAAAATAATTTACCGCCACGAGCCGCCACTGAACAGAGCGAAAGTATTCACGTACTTTAAAAAGTGAAGTGACCTTTTTAAAATTAAACGGAACGATCTGATTCCTTTCTGAAAAGTTTAAAGAACTAGTTTACAAGATAATGCATTAAAAATATTTGAAATAAAATATAACTAGTTTGTATTTATGCATTAAATGCATTAAAAATATTTGAACTAAAATATAACTAGTTTGTATTGCGAAGAAAATAATAAAAATCTCTTCTCTCGACTGTCTTTTTATCTAAGCATTGAAATCAAATTAAAATACTGCTTTTTATGAATATCAGTGAGTTGTACGCATGTTGAAAATTTAATTAAAACTGGTTAACGTTCCTATGAATTACAAACGCTAAGTAGTGAAAAGGTAGTAAAAAAAAAACAATTTTGCCAATAGCTGTATAAATCTAGTAAGTTTGCATTAGTTTGCATTATGTATAACCGAATGTACGCATGCTTAATTAATGAATCATTCAATACCTAACGAATGAAACAATTTGATAGTAAATCTAATGATAAAATCAGTTCAAAACTTCCACGGTTTAAATTCAGTTAATCGGTAGCTCCTCCACCGGACTTTGGATCATTGAACTATTGACTGAATTTTATGGATAGTTCAAACAACTAGTCGATAGTTTAACACGTTAAACGCCACGCCGATTTTGGTCGACTTTCCGTTAGTCTGTATGGTGCGATAATAATTCAAAAATNTATTATTTTCTAAAATTGATACTGTCAGTTCTCAGAAACCAACAACGCCTAAACGGAAATTCCAGCGTCGGTCCGCAGGAACCGGCGTGACGCTTAACGTGTTAAGCGACTAATTCGTTCAATAAAATTTAGTCAATAGTTCAGAAAATCAGTCGACTGAAAATCGTAGTTGGCTACTATCGATTTACAATTAACCGATATTTTTCAGTAGATAGTGTCGATATGACCCGCGGCTCAGACACTGACCCACGCAAGCTTTTTAAATGACCCACGCGTTGATTTTTATAAACTTATTTTTTATATCACAAAAGATAAAACAGACGATCAAAAATATTAAAAAAATAGATTTCTCATTAAATATACTTCAACTTTATTATGCATACACATGCCTGTAACTATATCTATTAATAAATAATATTTCATAATATATATGTGATTTTCTTTATTCCTTATTCATTCAAATATTCAGTGCAGGGGCGACTGCCGACTGGGCATGGTGTCACATAGTGCGGTAATTCATGGTTTCACCCCATTTATATCAATTTTTTGACGTCGATCTTTATTTTTTGCTCTTTACTTGCAAAAGTAAAAGTTGTAAAACAAAAAAGGAAAAGTAAACTTTTTAGAGGATTTTAAAAGTGAGAACCAAAAAAGGTAGTTTTTAACCACCCACCCCTCCCCCTTTCCAAGTGACGCCTTATACATATAATGAATAAATAAATGCATATTAGAGTAATCCAATTAAATAATGTGGTTTAGTAATATAACTTTGTGCGAAACGTTGTGTTGGGTGACTATATTCGTCGTTATATAACTTTGTGTTGGGTAACTATAGTCAGCGTTAATATCTAGNTTCCAGGTTTAATGTTTTTTTGAGCTGGTCCACGTTACTTATCTCGTATTTCCGCATTCTAGCTTTTAGTTCTGGCAGTTATACAATAGCCATTCCCGAGTTATAAAAGCTTTGTGCTTTGGATCATTGCCTTGATAGATAATGAAAACGTTAAGAATTCCTAAGTGATTCGCACTGACGTGTAAATTTTATTTTAAAATATTTATGTACTTATGCTTATCCATAATTCCATCAATAATGTGCAAATTTCCAACTCCATTGGCGGAAAAACATCAGTCATAAACAATTGAAAAAAAAATGTGTTTCTGAGCACGATCGTCAAATTAAAAGTTTATAATTACTAATACTACTAATATTACCGATACTTTACATCTCAGACAGTTAACAGCCAACACTCTCGAGAAGAATGTTTTGACTGGAGCGATAAGTAACAGAAATTATCGAAAAATCAAACCAAACGAGAACATATTATAAATAGTTCGTTGCTTTTGTTTGAAACTATCCGTAAAGCGACGGTCCGTATTTGAATGGATAATAAAATCCGACCTTAACTAAGAATATACATAGTTAGCACACCAGAAATGATGGAAGCGCAGACGAGGTACAGGATAGACCTAACATCATATGGGACTTCGTGTCCCAGGTTCTGAAATACCGATTGTGTAAAAAATCAGACGTTTTGTTATGCCCTCTACGATTTGGAGCGGTTAGTTTGGGAATTATATACAATTTAACCACCGAAGTTGATAAAGTTAACAGAGATTAGAAAAGATTTTCTTTTGTTACGTCTTTATACAGGGTGGGCGTAGTAACTCTGAACAGTCCTTTACTTCTTAACATATTGCGGTGGAACAAAATTTTTTATCAAAAATGCACGATACAAGAGCACACACCCTATTATGAAAATAAACTCGAAATAGAAAAAAGTCAGTTCGAAAGGATTAAATAGGAACGCATAAATAATGGTTCAATAACGTTAAGCAATATTAATAATAATATCTGACGACCGGATGAGCGGAGCAGTGTATTGTTGAATTTAAAACATTGTACCTTCTATAAGAATATGGAAAAAATGCATGATTCTATATAAAAAACCTTGACAATTATGGAATCACAAAATAAAACAAAGTTCATAAAAAGATTTTCTTCTCTTGTTAGATGTTCCCTTTAAAGTAACGTAACTTCGTCCCGGAGTATATTCATACAACCATAAGTAACAGAGATATTTAAGTATGTTTACTTAAACGTC
>SMSQ01026016.1:34466-50509 GCA_019453375.1 Ctenoplectra terminalis
AGTGACACTAAAATGGTAATGTCCGAGACCCTGGACAAAAAAAAGCATTGGATGTTAGGTCTATTCTGTACCTCGTCTGTGATGGAAGCTTACGCATGGTTTAAACTGGTGGAGACGGTATATCCATGTAGCTTATTTCTTTTGCCACACTATAAGTTATTTTAGTTTAGGCTACTGTAGTCGATAGGCTATTTAGCTAATTTTATTATTCATTTTAGTTTTTAAAACGATTATTCAAAGTAAGGTAGCCAAAGAGTGAAGACTCGTAAGTGAATAAAAAAAGAGATCCTTTACATAAACATAAAGAAGAGTATGTTATTTCTTTCTAGGTATAAAATAATTTTGCATTCTATAAGAACTGAACCACCGCAGTAGTTATATATAATTTTTGAACCGCAAAGTAATCTTCAAAAATACGTATATCTTTACTTATTTAATTGTGTTATTTGAATGAAACAAAATTTCAATTTGTCTACTGTTTAAATAAATAGTTTTATTTTGTAAATAAAATAATACCTTATACTATCACTAGAGGCGCTAATTCAGAATTTTGTATTTGTCGAAGAAAGCATCGTATCTATGTGTTGAATGAATTTGTATACCTACGTATGAGAGGCAGATCGTCTCACAATCATTAAATTAATTTATTTTTTACGCAAGAAAAAATATACGATTCTCCATGAATTTACATACAGTCCATTTTTGCAAGCTATTAAGATATCGTTTATGCAATAGTATCTATGATACAATTAAACCATGTAACCATGTATCAAATAACGTGAAATATATGTCAACAACAACTAAATCAATAATATATCCAGATCACAAAATAGTCTATGCTTTTCCTTACATTATGTATGCTAGCATTCTTAATAAAACTAAGCGTAATTGCACAATTTTTTTTGGAGCAAGTATACCAATAGCTGGAACTCTACAAATGTTAAATCTCGTATCAATGGATGATACTATACAGTTTATAATTTGTAGTAAGTTTAATTTTTATGCTAAAGTAACATTTAATTTTTTATGCTAAATTATACTTTAGAGTTGCACTAATATAATTTACTATGTATTTCAGCTTTTCTAACAGCTTTTGTACCACATATTATTTGTTACGTATGTAATAACGTAATTGGGTCTGTATACTACAAAAAAGATAATGAGCAAGTTATAATATCATATATAAATTACTGGGGTAAAAGAATAGATTTAATGACAGATATCAATGATATTGTCCCTTTTACAGACAATTCTACCAATATTTACAACATATTATATAGAAATTTATTTGTTAAATCTTGTAACAAAAATTTGAAGATAAGCATAAAACATGGAAAAATCATTGATGAATCTGATTTTAATAATATTTTTGGTCTTTATGAAGAATATTGATCAATTTGTTTAAATAAGTGTTAACACTAAATAAATAGTAATATTGTTTTTAATATCCATTTTTTACAACCACCTATAATGTGCATAAGCTCTATTTCCTTCACATCGCTTGTGTAAATCCTGTTTCTTCTTAATAACTCGACCCTGAAATGTAAATTATTCAAACTAATTATTTGTTATTTTATATCTTGTAAATTTTCAAGAAGTATGTACAATAATTTTTTCATTTTATATATTATTTATATTAGACATTTGTATAATGATTAAATTAAATGCACGCGAATATACTTTATTATTTGCAGTATCTACGAGCTCTTTTGCCAATACACGAGTAAATCTTTCATTTTTTGCTTTTTCATGAGCTGTTTGGATTAGCCAATTCATGGATAAAAATTGAGCTCTATTTTCATTCATTGGTACAGGGACCTACATATGGTAATGTTTTACATTATTCATTTTTAATAATTATATTATACAGAAATACTTGTTTAAAAAAAAATGTAATTATGTTTGTACCTGATAAGCAATTCCACCTTTTCTTATTTTCTGTAGTTCCAAAACAGGTGTACCATTCTTTACAGCATGATGCAAAATTTCTTTTGGATCTAATATAATTTGATCTCTGTATTCAGGTGCGGTATCAAAATATTTTTCTAGTTGTATTGCTTTGACATTTTCAAAAGTTTCTTCCAATAATTTCCTAGCTACTGATTTTTTACCTTCTCTCATGATATAATTTGTGAATTTCCTGACATGTAAAATATATGTAATCAACTATATGAAATTATAGACAAGTTTTTTATCTAACTGAAAAGTTTATTGTTTACCTAACCAGTGGATCATAAAATTGAGAACAAGTATCTGAAGTACCAGCTGGTTTTATAGGTACATAGGCTAATTTTTTTAATTCTGCTTCTTGTTCATCTTTTCTGAAAATTGGTTTTACATATTCTGGTGGAAACACAGTATAAAACCGAATACCATATACTGAATTACAGCTATAAAAAATAATATTTATATATTATTGTTTATTATTTATTTCCTTTCTGTAAGTATATGCAAATTTTTATTTATTAATTGATATAGTATGATATCGTTTTATATCAATAATTTTCATTAAAATACTTCATATATATATATCTCGTTTTATTAAAATGCATTTATTAAAATTGATATTACTAGTAAAGGTTATGTTACTAAGTTTTCTTTACTATACAACAAAATAACATAAGTTAATAGCTAAAGGTATGTATTTATTACTAAAAATTGTAAAATTACCTTAAATTAGGAAATATTAGCGAATTACATATTTTCCCAAGAATCATTTTTATGCGTTTGTACTTAACAGACCAGTTTGACAAAATTAAATGTGAACATGCATGTGTACTGAGTCTTTTGTATTTGGCTACACTACATAAATGTATGCGGATGGTTCTATGTGAAATATTCTGTGAAACGCAAAAGAAAATCACTCTACATTTGAAGATGTAACAAAATTAAAACTGTTCATTAACAAGTTACAAATTTAGTTTTTGTCATATTTTATTTCATAAGCATTTCCAGACATTAGAGTAATTTTATCACAAGTCATTTCACATAGAGATCAAGTTACCTAGTGTATGTATGTATAACTGATATTTATCTGTAATATGTGAACATTTAGTAAATGCATTGTAAGAGAATGTACATGTATGCATGCAATACAAATACATAATAACATTTGTTATTTAGTTGGTAAAAATTTAGTGATTATTAAAAAAGTAATTAAAAATTGTACATATATAGAAGTTTGTGTATGAGGAATACAAAATTTTTTATTATTAATAAAGTCTGTACATAAAATAAATGCAAATACAAGGAAGAATAAATATACAATTTAACAAAAATAACTTGTAAAATTAAAGCACATATTTAAACTTTGTAAAAGATAATTTATATATTTAAAACAAATTTTTAAGTTTTATAATATTTTTACAATTTTATAATTTCTGTAGCTTTTATAAATTTTTACATTTTACAGATTTCTTAATATTTAGGAATATTATAAATGTTTAATAATATAATTTTAATACATTACGTTTTTTTTATTAATTTAATATTTTTTTAAATCTATTGATCAAAATTGATAACACCATTTAACATTTTTAAATATACGCAATTATTAAATTCACAAAAGTAGATAAATTAATCATGCTTAGAAACATTCATTCTTATAAATGTTAGATTTGAACATTTTCGATTTACATGAATTAAAAAAGGTATCAGATTTTTAGATTTTACGTGAAATTATTCATTTTCCAATTGTATTAAAGTACGATAATGTTGTTTAACCCATTGCACTCGAAGTTTTTTTTCATTCATATTACCACCAACATTCTCTTTCTATTGTCCATAATTTTCTCTTATCTTTTATTATTTCATTTTTATATAATATTACAGTTACAACAATCGAACGGAGAATTTCGTGTTCTATTCGAGCTTTGTAATTTGTTTTATATTATCTATGTGCAACATAGTAAAGTAATTGGTTTATATATTCGTTTGACGAATAGATCCGATTGATAAATCAGTTTGTTGGTAGTTATCTTTAACCTGTTAACTATGTCATTTTCTAATAAGAAATTCATACACAATTCATAGACGTTGACCGCCGAGTCACCCGTATTCGAGTGGCGGCAAAAATTCTCATTAGGCAGCGTCACCCGAATTCGAATGACGGTTATTTGAGTGCTTATGAGGTAAATTAGTAGGTATTTCAAAAGATATTTCACAGAATATGAGACTAATGAATCGTTACAAAAGTTTATTAAAAAAATTATTTACAATGGAATGCTTTAACCCTTTGCACTGGAAGTTTTTTTTCATTCATATTACCAGCAACTCGAAGCAGTTTCAGTGAAAAAATCATATTAATATATACGTAAACGATGTGCGCATTCAAAGGAAAGACATCATTGTATGTTATTATTTTTTTTTAATCGATTATAGATTCAAATGTTGTGGTATATAAGAAAACAAAAAAACTATAACATTATCGTATTTTGTAATCGACCAAGGTGTGATACCTCTTGAAACAATCGCCAATATGAAATAGTAGCTCCATAGCGGAGCCCTCGAGTTTGAAGACAAATTTTAAATGGCTCCGCTCCGGAGCCCTCGAGTGCAAACGGTTAATTTGATGTGTATTGCATTGTGTTTTTCTAACGTGAAGATTATATGGTTATATCGTTGAGGTTTATCTTCATTCTTTTGTTTGAGACCCTTTTTTTTATCTTGTAGCGTGTTCTTGTAATGTCTCATTTGCTGTTTGAAGATCCGTTCATATGGCTAGTATTTATGATTGTATCATGATGAATGTAAATATTTTGCTGTTGGTAGCAATTGGGATATCAGTTTTGTATAGCGTGCACAGTATCTGAAATGGTTTGTAAATCCCTTTAAGGGGTGACTTCAACCAACTTTTTCCTTTGCGAAAATGTCAAATTTGGCTTTATTAACGAGTTATTAACGAAAAACGCTGACCAATTACAGAGCGAGAAAGGCGGCTAGCCGCCAGCGGGAGCATTGATTCCACGCCGCGTTTATGCTTCTACGAGTAACTTGGAATGTATCGAAGCGACTGTTGACGAATATTAAACAAAAGTTATATCGAATAAACTAGTTAATTATTATTCGTATAAAATACTCCAAATGAATAATGAACAAATGTATGAAAAGTAATTGAATAGAACGCAATTCGTATTTCTAATCAAAATTTATTCAAATAACATCAAACACTATTATTGATCATAAATCTTAAACATGGTTTTTCAATAATATTTAATACCGTTATTTAATTTTATTTTTATCGTTTTAACACGATACTTAATAATAATATTAATTATAAATATTTAATGATGTTTAATAATCGTTTAGTAGTTTCGCTGAAAATATTTTTTATTAAAATTTTCAAGAACACAGCCAGGAATGAGACGAACACATTTTGCGTTCAGCATTCTTTATCGAAATAACCGTCTCTTTTAAGGAGTCACCAGTTTTTACATACCAGGAATAACAGTAAATTCAATTTCACCAACACAATGTTGTAAATTATAGGCGATCAGTGTTAGTGTTCGTGCAGCGAAGTGAACATTAATGTCGTTGACCCGGTCATACGTTCAGTGGTGTCGTATACCCGTGATCAGCTGTTCGCTACACCACAAGCCGAATCATCGGACGAGTGTCAAGATTTGTACTGTAACACAGTGATACGTATTTCTAAGCAGCGGGTGAATCTTTTACCGATTGGGTGAGTTTAATTTAATTTTTCGATTATTCTTTTTTAATTTAACGCAACTTGTTATAATAACTGTAACTTATTCCTGGCTGTGTTCTTCAAAGTTCTCATAAAAAATCTTTTCAGCGAAACTGTTAAACAATTATTAAATATTATTAAATATTTATAATTAATATAATTATTAACCATCGCATAAAAATAAAATGAAATGGCAGTGTTAAATATTATTAAAGAACCATGTTTAAGATTTATTATCAATAATAGTGTTTCATGTTATTTGAATAGATTTTTATTAGAATAACGATTTACGTTCTATTCGTTATTAAGTTTCGATTAATTTAAATTATTTTTCATGTATTTGTTCATTATTCCGAGTTGCTCGTAGAAGCACAAGCGCGACGTGGAATCAACGCTCCCGCTGGCGGCCAGTTGTAAATTAGTAGGTATTTCAAAAGATATTTCACAGAATATGAGACTAATGAATCGTTACAAAAGTTTATTAAAAAAATTATTTACAATGGAATGCTTTAACCCTTTGCACTGGAAGTTTTTTTTCATTCATATTACCAGCAACTCGAAGCAGTTTCAGTGAAAAAATCATATTAATATATACGTAAACGATGTGCGCATTCAAAGGAAAGACATCATCGTATGTTATTATTTTTTTTTAATCGATTATAGATTCAAATGTTGTGGTATATAAGAAAACAAAAAAACTATAACATTATCGCATTTTGTAATCGACCAAGGTGTGATACCTCTTGAAACAATCGCCAATATGAAATAGTAGCTCCATAGCGGAGCCCTCGAGTTTGAAGACAAATTTTAAATGGCTCCGCTCCGGAGCCCTCGAGTGCAAACGGTTAATTTGATGTGTATTGCATTGTGTTTTTATAACGTGAAGATTATATGGTTACATTGTTGAGGTTTATCTTCATTCTTTTGTTTGAGACCCTTTTTTTTATCTTGTAGCGTGTTCTTGTAATGTCTCATTTGCTGTTTGAAGATCCGTTCATATGGCTAGTATTTATGATTGTATCATGATGAATGTAAATATTTTTCTGTTGGTAGCAATTGGGATATCAGTTTTGTATAGCGTGCACAGTATCTGAAATGGTTTGTAAATCCCTTTAAGGGGTGACTTCAACCAACTTTTTCCTTTGCGAAAATGTCAAATTTGGCTTTATTAACGAGTTATTAACGAAAAACGCTGACCAATTACAGAGCGAGAAAGGCGGCTAGCCGCCAGCGGGAGCATTGATTCCACGCCGCGTTTATGCTTCTACGAGTAACTTGGAATGTATCGAAGCGACTGTTGACGAATATTAAACAAAAGTTATATCGAATAAACTAGTTAATTATTATTCGTATAAAATACTCCAAATGAATAATGAACAAATGTATGAAAAGTAATTGAATAGAACGCAATTCGTATTTCTAATCAAAATTTATTCAAATAACATCAAACACTATTATTGATCATAAATCTTAAACATGGTTTTTCAATAATATTTAATACCGTTATTTAATTTTATTTTTATCGTTTTAACACGATACTTAATAATAATATTAATTATAAATATTTAATGATGTTTAATAATCGTTTAGTAGTTTCGCTGAAAATATTTTTTATTAAAATTTTCAAGAACACAGCCAGGAATGAGACGAACACATTTTGCGTTCAGCATTCTTTATCGAAATAACCGTCTCTTTTAAGGAGTCACCAGTTTTTACATACCAGGAATAACAGTAAATTCAATTTCACCAACACAATGTTGTAAATTATAGGCGATCAGTGTTAGTGTTCGTGCAGCGAAGTGAACATTAATGTCGTTGACCCGGTCATACGTTCAGTGGTGTCGTATACCCGTGATCAGCTGTTCGCTACACCACAAGCCGAATCATCGGACGAGTGTCAAGATTTGTACTGTAACACAGTGATACGTATTTCTAAGCAGCGGGTGAATCTTTTACCGATTGGGTGAGTTTAATTTAATTTTTCGATTATTCTTTTTTAATTTAACGCAACTTGTTATAATAACTGTAACTTATTCCTGGCTGTGTTCTTCAAAGTTCTCGTAAAAAATCTTTTCAGCGAAACTGTTAAACAATTATTAAATATTATTAAATATTTATAATTAATATAATTATTAACCATCGCATAAAAATAAAATGAAACGACAGTGTTAAATATTATTAAAGAACCATGTTTAAGATTTATTATCAATAATAGTGTTTCATGTTATTTGAATAGATTTTTATTAGAATAACGACTTACGTTCTATTCGTTATTAAGTTTCGATTAATTTAAATTACTTTTCATATATTTGTTCATTATTCCGAGTTGCTCGTAGAAGCACAAGCGCGACGTGGAATCAACGCTCCCGCTGGCGGCCAGTTGCTTTACTCGCTCCGTGATTGGTCAGTGTTTTTCGTTAATAACTCGTTAAGAAAGTCGAATTTGACATTTTCGCAAAGGAAAAAGTTGCTTGGAATCATTTCAGGAATCACCTCTTAAAGGGAATTTATGACCTCTTTAGATACCCTGTATATTTATGAATCTACGGTAAAACTTAATTACCATTTTATTAAACTTAATAAAATTAAATGCAAGTTAAAAATAAGTTCCTTCGCTTCTAATTTAAAACAATCATGAATTTTCAGTTTAACTACTCGTATTACTGATAGCGAGCAAAGCGGATCAACGCTCCATGGGCACCAACCTACCTACCTTTTGGGAAAGAAAAAATCTATTTCATCGGTATAGTCAACCAACATGAATAACCAGAAGCGATTCAACGCAAGTTTTTACTAAGTTATTAAAGTTCTAGTATAGTTTAATGTAAACTTACCATCGTCTTCGTTTTTTACTTACACACATATATTACATTGAATCGTATGTATGCCATCGCTGTACGGTCGTCAAATAAATAAGAGATCGTGATAAGCTTATGGTAAGGTATACCTTTGTAATAGAAAGAAAAAATAAATTACAATTAAAATCAAGTGTTTCGTAAAAAGAAAAAGTAAGATCGTTCTACATACTGTTCGCAAAATAACGAAACTGTACAAATGGTGCGCTTGTTGCGGAATACATATGCTAGATTGTTAAAATCTTGTGGAAAGGTCTCCTAAAAGGAGTGCCTTTGGTAAGTGATTTTTCTTCTGGTAGTCAGCTTTAAGGATCTTAAAAAATGACGGAGAACCGGGGGAATTTTTCAACTCCAACTAATCAAAGTAAGTTTAGTGCCATAAAGTTTACTGATAAGTGAATGTAAGATTTCATCTACATAACCTAAGCATTAACTTCACCTTTGATAGGTAATCATAATTTTATTGTGTATGTACACGTGTACATATATACATATATATATTGCTTATTTATAAATACAAATTGTATTAAAGTTTCCTCTACTATGATACGATGTTCTTAATTACATTGTTACTATTTAGGTTCTAGCAGACCATTTAATTTTCAACATTTGGATTTTGGATCCATTAATGATGTTGAAAATGAAGTGTCAGGTACAGTGTTTGCACCTACATGTATAGGTATACATTGTAATATTGTAATATAATATTGAATGTATGTACATGTATATATGTGTATATATTTCATTATAATATAATAACGCTTATATTTATTTTGTAATAGAAAAAAGAAGACAATTTAAACTTAATTTTCAAACACAAGGAAGTAATATACCATTTAGTAATTCAACAAATTCTTCTCTTTCTAATCTAACTGGAACTGCAGCTAGTTTACCAATGTAAGTTATTCGATACTTGACGATATGATAATATTCAAATTATGAGTTTTAGCTCGTATTATTCGATATAATTATTTTTTATATTTAACTATTTTAGATCTTCTCGTCCAAATTTGCCTTTATCTTTGCCCAAACTACCGGTAAGACCATGTATCGCAGTTCCACAAGAACTGCCTGATAAAGCAAGGTAATCAAATTCAAATACGTGTTTAATTGTTTAATAATACTATACTATATTGCAATGAATTATATTATAGGGATAAATTACGAATGTGTCAGTCGATGCAAAGTACTGGGAAATTACAGCTATCACCAAATGTAGTATATGATTTCACAAGCGAAGATCTTCAGGATCTAGGAGAAATAGGACGAGGAGGTTTTGGCACTGTAAATAAGATGATTCATAGGATAAGTGATACTGTTATGGCTGTGAAGGTATATCATTTAATTTTATCATTAAAATAATTTGTGGTGTTCGTAATATTATGTCTGATTATAATCTATAGAGAATTCGCTCTACAGTGGACGAAAGGGAGCAAAAACAACTATTAATGGATTTAGAAGTTGTGATGAAGTCTAATGAATGCCCATGCATTGTGCAATTTTATGGAGCTTTATTCAAAGAAGTAAGTCTGTGACAAATTTTTCAGTATTAATCTTCTTTAACTAATAAATATTATATTTTGATCAGGGTGACTGTTGGATTTGTATGGAACTTATGGACACTTCATTAGATATATTTTATAAGTTTATTCATGAGGTATTAAAGGAAAGAATACCAGAACGTATTTTAGGAAAAATTACTGTTGCTACAGTAAAGGCGTTGAATTACCTCAAGGAAAAATTAAGAATAATTCATAGAGATGTAAAACCAAGTAATATTCTGTTAGATCGACATGGTAATATAAAGCTTTGCGATTTTGGTATATCGGGACAATTGGTAGATTCTATCGCACGAACTCGAGACGCTGGGTGTAGACCATATATGGCTGTATGTAGAATAACAAAATGTATGAAAAATATTTAAGGAGGATTATACATGATTAGAAGTGTTTGAATTTATTATAATTTTTCAGCCAGAGAGGATAGATCCTCAACGTGCAAAAGGTTACGATGTTAGAAGTGATGTATGGTCGTTAGGAATTACATTAATGGAAATTGCGACTGGTTATTTTCCATATCCAAAATGGAATTCAGTCTTTGAACAACTTTATCAAGTAGTTCAAGGTGATCCACCGCGATTATCTCCCAATGAAAATGGAAATCATTTTACTATGGATTTTGTGAATTTTGTGAATACATGGTAAATTAATTTAACAGTAACTTTTTCTTGTTGCTTATAAATCCTATTTTTTCATCGCTGAATAACAGTTATGTATCGTGTTATTGTTTCAGTTTAATTAAGGAAGAAACACAGCGGCCGAAATACAACAAATTACTGGAACATGCTTTTATTAGAAATGCAGAAGAAGATACAGTTGATGTTTCAGCCTACATAAGTGGTGTTCTCGATAATATGGCTCTCAGGGGATTGACGCCTTTTACCACTAATCGGCATTAAGTGAAAAAAAAAAAAAAATAAGATAATATACATTTGTACCTTAATTTCTATAATTTTTCAAACTTTAAATTCGATTATTGTAAATGAGTACGTTATTTGCACTTCGATTTAGTGTAGGTAGTAAAATTAATCAACATCGATCATTGTCGATAATAAATCATTTTGTGTAGAATCATATTATCGTGTCACAGAGTTCTTGTATACATAGCAATTAGAAGTGTTCTAATAACAAATTGACATTTATTGAATAGTGTATAGAAAGAAAATTCTAAATCAGCTTTCTTATTGAAATTGTGATTCGATTTCAATGAAACACGTTTATGAAATTATGAACAAGTTACTTGTTTCATATCTTGTTTACAATTAGTATTCCATCAATTTAACGATGATTTATGATGATGGTAAAATTAAATCTTTTCAATAGTTAAAAAATTTAAAAACATGTAACGACATCGAATGCAATGTATTAAAGTAAATGCTATGTTTTAATTTTTTGCAATTTCATAGTATTATAACAACTATTGATGCAATCGATTCAAGATAAGCGATAAAGAAGACAAAAGAATATAATTATTCTTGTTGAAATAGGTGAAAAGGATATGTATTAAAAGTTCCGTAGATTGTCTTGGTATACCTTCTTAATATCACGGGGATAATAGGAAAAAAATTATTTTCCATAATGTTGCAGGATGAACATTATATTTCATTTGTGCTTTTTTCTGTCAATATATACTTAAATGTATTAGATAAGCATGAAAAATAGCGCTATTTTGTTTGGTTTTAGTATTATGAAAGGGTTATTATATAAGTATAGATTGCAACAGTATAACAAAATTATAATTCTTTCAATTTTTTATTTTTATGATGGTATTATGAAAAAACAAGTTCCTTATTCTAAAAGAATGACAAAACCATCACGTTTAACAGAAACAGTCTTGATTTTTATAATGATATAGTTCCTCTGTTGAATTTTTATATGTGTGTGCATGAGCAAATAAACACACGATAAATAATGTATAAAATAAATAACATACAAAAATATGATTATGTATTTAATATATATTATACACACGTGTGTATATATAATAACGTAACTTGCTAGAATTGTTTCACCTTCATAAATTTTATAAAAAAAATTTCGTAACGATACACGTCTTTGGAAAAGTTAAATTTTATAAGAAAACAGGACTAGCTTAATTTTATTAAATAAAAACATAATTTTTTTATATTTGAATAAAACGTTGTACCTCGGCATCAATTTTGAGAACCCCATTTATTGGAACGAAATTTTACTCAACGCCTGATTTATTGAAGTTTTGCTGAGCCCGTATTATCTGGATTACTGCCAAGCGTCACTCCAGTAACATGAACTCTTATGATTTTATCTTATGGTTTATATTACTAATCAAAAGAATGAGTAAATGTATGTTGGAATCCAGTTATTCGAATCTGAACTTCTGTTATTTGAATGAAAAATTATGGGTAGCAGGAGAAATCAGTGATCTTCTACTATATGAATGATCCAATTATCCAAACTGTTCTGTTCACATATGTGTTTGGATAAATGGAGTTCCATTGTATTACCAAGGTAATGCTCAACAGTCATATTTATTTATTCAAATACAATTCTATGAAGGACGAAAATTTTCATAAATGAGGTAATTCAAATTTTGTTTCCTATAACAAAGTAAACAAAATAAATGAATAAAAAAATGTTGAATTGCTTTGGCAAAAATAAATGTAAAAAAGTAGTCACGATTAGCCAAAAAACGTTATAACAAGATCGGAAGATAATGTAATAATTCTGCAGCTTTTTCATTTAAGTTATAAAAAAACATTAATCATATATACCGAATTATTTCTCAGGAAAAGATATTTATTCTTTCTAAATTGCATTATTCATCTTATTAAAGTACAATTATGTCTATGCGTATAATAGTATACATTGATATACAAATAATATGTTTAAAACTAAAGTTTAACTATAATCAATAATCTTGATATATATAAACGTAAAGTATTTATGCGCACCTGTATAGTGGTATAATGGTACCGTTCACCTGAATAAGAAGATGGCGGTAGTATGGTGCCAGTGGTTGCTGGTGGATATAATGACAGTTTCAAAGAGAGCATTGCTTTTTATCCGTATAGTTTGATAAATTTTTTGAACCAGTTAAGAAATTAAAATTAATGTTCAATATATTAATCAAAAGCGTTTAATAAAGTTAATGATACAAACCTATCTTTAGGATTAAAATTTATTATTTTTTAAGCATAATGTACAATACATAATTTAATTAATTCCGATTTTCAAATTCTGTCATAAAATATTAGAAATCTCATCGACTTTCTCAGATTTTTTTTTTGTTAAATGTACGAATTGAATGTACGAGCAAGACCTTTTTGAGGGATTAATGAGGGGTAATTACTTAGGTAAGTATTGAATTAATTACAACTCACGTGTGATTGTTTTTGCATAATTTTCTATTCAATTTTATAATCTTCGATATAAATTTTTCAAGAGTTCAGTTACAACAAGTTATATTTATTTACATACAATAGAATATAAATAGCATCTCACGTAGGATTTATCTTCGCTGTGTTAAACGTTTTATTCTAATGATACTTTTTTTTGTTTTTTTTTTTAGAATTTTTACGAATTTTAGAATATATTGATATTTGTTTCACAATTAAAAATATTATTGAATATGCGTTGTTAAAACTACTCTTACTTTTATCTAATAAGTCTAAATAGTATAACATCTTTGTTTCAAGTTTAACCGTATCTGTTAATGTAACTATTACTCTTGCTATCCTTAGTATTGCTGTTGCGGTACTTGGAATCAATTCCCTTGAATATTTTATGAGAGTACCATCATTCTCCTGAAATCTATACTCACGTTCGCGTCTATATTTGTAACTTTGCCGGGTAGCATCTGGTCTTTTAAGTTAACCATTGAAATACGTCCACATCATGTTTCATGTGGTGACCTATAAACATTGTCTAAACGGATATGTTAAAACCTATCGATCTTGAGTTAATGTACACTTTTCAAGGAAATGCTGATTTTCTAGTTTCCTTCAAATTGTTCAATATATTGCTAGTATTATTGCATATTCCAACATTTTTATAACTACCGCTTGTATATTTATTCCGTAACTGAAATTCATATATTACAATTTATATATCAGTTCTTTATTAAATGAATCTAGATATCAAAACAGAAAAGAAATATCGCGTGAACGTAAATTATTATTAGAGTGTGTTTTTTAAAATTACATACGTAAAAAATGTTGGATGTGTTTATTTATTTAGTAACATGTTCATTCTTTCACTTTAATTAATTTAAATTAGTGTATTAGTCCCGGTCTTAAGGACATTTGAACTATTTCTATATTTATTTCTATATTCTGTATTACGTATAATAAATAATTTATTATACGTACAATAAGTAATGTTTTCAATTTATAAGAAAATTAATTAACATGAAAATAAAATAATTATTCGAATAACACTCATTATCTATACTTTTTAGTAAGTGTATAGATTCATTTAATCATTTCTGTCACAGCCTTATATAAATTTTTAACATAAATTTTAGAATAAAATCCGATTAATTTACGTTTGTATAACTGCTTTTTTGTTTATCGTTTGTTAGATCCTGTATATTTACAGAGCATTAAGGAAACTATGTTTCTGAAGAGTTAGTTAAAAAGTTAGGAAGAACTTTGGGAAATTGATAATTATGAACAGCATGATATTTGCAGTTTGAGTATGTGCGGATACATGTAGAATATTTTTACTGTTTAGAACACTGTAGTGTGTTCATGCACTAAAAAGATTACAAGAATAATTTTACTTTTATAGCAAAATGATTTCTATTTAAAAAATAGAACTGTTGTAAAAACGAGTTCAATAATTTAATTTACAAATTTATTTAGGGTCATAATTATAGAATAAAGACTTTTTGAAAAGAGTTATTTAAAGTCTGCACATATGTCTTTTGATAGTGAAATTCATACAAAACTTCGGTTATTTTTTCATAAAGTACTAGGCATAATTTTTCTGTTATATTCTTTAATTTTATGAATAACAATATATTGTTTACGTATCGTTAAAAAATTAAAAAATCTTTAAAATAGTTTGAACTGTTTTATATATCGACTTCAAGTTATATTTTTGGTTTTTTGATTCTTAGGATTGCTGTATGTTACGATAAATATATTCCATACATATGTTCGTATAGGCATGTTTATGTAAGCATAAATTACATTAGAAAAATAAAAGTATAAATTTGATTATAATCGGCGTGTTCCTCATTTTTCAAAACTAAATTGATCAGATATTATATGATTATAAGAACGTAATTTTTACATTTCTTCACAGAATTACATAATCATTTATTCTACAGTAGAATTAATTTCATTTAAGCGTGGAAAAATATATTATTATATATATTTATTATTTGGTCTATCTATTGAAATCGAATTTTATTTTCTTTAAACATTTTTTCTCGACTATAGAGTAATAGAAATATTTTAGATTTCAGCTTTAAATAATATATACATGCTCTAAGTAATCAATAAATAAAAAACAAATTTGTGTTATATTTTATACTTATGAAATTTACATTAAAAATTTACGTTGTCTGTGTCTGTATGCAGCTATTATGTAATTTGATATATTTGCATCACATAAATCTTTGATACAAATGTTAGATAAGCATTGTAAATATACTATTTACATATACCTACGTATGTATAAAATATTTACGTACACAAAAAAAAAAAAAATGGAAAAGAGGAACAAAAGTTGGTAGAGTGGAATAGACAAAACAGGATAAAAGAAAAGTAAAAAAAAAAAGTGAGTACGAATAGAAACTAGATAAATTATTTACCTTTACAAAAAAAAAAAAATTGAAAAGAGAAACAAAAGTTCGTAGAGTGGAAAACACAAAATAGAGTAATAGAAAAGTAAAAGAAAAAAATGAGTACGAATAGAAACTGGATAAATTATTTACCTTTACAAAAAAAAAAAAAAAAA
>SMSQ01026016.1:51197-75468 GCA_019453375.1 Ctenoplectra terminalis
AAATAAATAAATAATTGAAAAGGGGAACAAAAGTTGGTAGAGTGGAAAAGACAAAATAGAGTAAAAGAAAAATAAAAAGAGAAAAAAAGTGAATACGAATAGAAAACGTATTTTTTATGACAAAATAAAACTGTAAGAAAAAAAAACGGTCATAAAAGCATTTTTGCAGCAACTGATAATAGTAGATGGTGGTAAAACGGAAAGTGGTCATGAGTCACAACCTGACGCGGCACAGGGAGGGTAGCAGGTGCTACTACTGTTGGTGCTGGTACTGTTGGTGCTGCTGGTGCTACCATCACTGCAGGAGTGGCCAGCTGGATAGGCCAGCAGGGGAACGGATGTTCCCAGGAGATTATTGATCGTGCATGTAGATACTTCCACTTAGATTACGTAGACAGCACGGAATTTTGCTGAAACGTACTGAATTTCTATTCTGTTTCTTCTTTTTCTTGTAGTTTGTGCAAAAAAATCGAATTTATATCTATCAGTGACACACACTCATACCTTTTACACTGGAACAAACTGCAACGACTACTCGTTCAGTATAACATAATATTTTTTTATCGTTTGTTGTTAATTGAAAACAACGCACAAAATAATTATCTTTTAGTATATCCGTGCAATTTATATAACATGTAGAGGTAAGTTTTTTTCAGTTCAAGATTTGCTTAGGTGAAAACTATATTATAACACTTATATATTTAATGATATTATATAATCAGTATGAATTATACAGTTAAAAAAAGATAAAGGTTACTTAACTCTATACTCGAATTACGATGAACCCGTATTAACCCTCTATAGCTCGAATTTTGTCTGCTTATTGTAGAGAAAATTACGATTGCTTACAGTTTTTCACTTTGATTTGAAAATGTTTAAATTAATAATTACCGTAGATGGATCGTGGTGTCGCTACAGTAATACAATAATCAAATTTAATAGTGCAGTGATAACTAAAGAAAATTAATATTTTAAAATATAGCGTGGTTACCGTATATGCTAAATTATCGAAGACAATAAAGACGAATATTTATCAAGCAGAGACAGTTAACCTTCTATAGCTCGAATTTTGTCTTATTGGAGAAAAAATTACGATTGCTTACAGTTTTTCACCTTGATTTGAAAATGTTTTAACTAAAAATTACTACAGTAATACAGTAATCAAATTTAATAGTGCAGTGATAACTAAACAAAATTAATTTTTTAAAATATAGATATATCAGTTTGTAACTTTTAAGTCACACCGTCCCATAGAGGGTTAAGGGTGGTTACCGTATATGTTAAATTATCGAAGACAATAAAGACGAATATTTATCAAGCAGAGACAGTTAACCCTCTATAGCTCGAATTTTGTCTTATTGGAGAAAAAATTACGATTGCTTACAGTTTTTCACCTTGATTTGAAAATATTTTAACTAAAAATTACTACAGTAATACAGTAATCGAATTTATTAGTGCAGTGATAACTAAAGAAAATTAATATTTTAAAATATAGATACATCAGTTTGTAACTTTTAAGTCACACGGTTTCATAGAAGGTTAAGCGTGGTTACCGTATATGTTAAATTATCGAAGACAATAAAGACGAATATTTATCAAACAGAGACAGTTAACCTTCTATAGCTCGAATTTTGTNAAATAAATAAATAATTGAAAAGGGGAACAAAAGTTGGTAGAGTGGAAAAGACAAAATAGAGTAAAAGAAAAATAAAAAGAGAAAAAAAGTGAATACGAATAGAAAACGTATTTTTTATGACAAAATAAAACTGTAAGAAAAAAAAACGGTCATAAAAGCATTTTTGCAGCAACTGATAATAGTAGATGGTGGTAAAACGGAAAGTGGTCATGAGTCACAACCTGACGCGGCACAGGGAGGGTAGCAGGTGCTACTACTGTTGGTGCTGGTACTGTTGGTGCTGCTGGTGCTACCATCACTGCAGGAGTGGCCAGCTGGATAGGCCAGCAGGGGAACGGATGTTCCCAGGAGATTATTGATCGTGCATGTAGATACTTCCACTTAGATTACGTAGACAGCACGGAATTTTGCTGAAACGTACTGAATTTCTATTCTGTTTCTTCTTTTTCTTGTAGTTTGTGCAAAAAAATCGAATTTATATCTATCAGTGACACACACTCATACCTTTTACACTGGAACAAACTGCAACGACTACTCGTTCAGTATAACATAATATTTTTTTATCGTTTGTTGTTAATTGAAAACAACGCACAAAATAATTATCTTTTAGTATATCCGTGCAATTTATATAACATGTAGAGGTAAGTTTTTTTCAGTTCAAGATTTGCTTAGGTGAAAACTATATTATAACACTTATATATTTAATGATATTATATAATCAGTATGAATTATACAGTTAAAAAAAGATAAAGGTTACTTAACTCTATACTCGAATTACGATGGACCCGTATTAACCCTCTATAGCTCGAATTTTGTCTGCTTATTGTAGAGAAAATTACGATTGCTTACAGTTTTTCACTTTGATTTGAAAATGTTTAAATTAATAATTACTGTAGATGGATCGTGGTGTCGCTACAGTAATACAGTAATCGAATTTATTAGTGCAGTGATAACTAAAGAAAATAATATTTTAAAATATAGATACATCAGTTTGTAACTTTTAAGTCACACGGTCCCATAGAGGGTTAACCGATTTAAAAGTCTTCCACATCCTTTTTTCCGTTTACAGCAACTTTTTTTAAGTTGTATATATAATAGTTTTTCACTTTGATTTGAAAATGTTTTAACTAATAATTACTGTAGATGGATCGTGGTGTCGCTACAGTGATACAGTAATCGAATTTATTAGTGCAGTGATAACTAAAGAAAATTAATTTTTTCAAATATAGATACATCAGTTTGTAACTTTTAAGTCACACGGTCCCATAGGGGGTTAAATACATATGCATTTAATGAGTTTTCAGACACGATTTTCTCGAAAACAAGGTTCCGTACGAAAAAATTTTTGACCAATTCTTTTTTTACATAAAATCATTCCTCGGTTCCATTATCAGTTACCAAACACCGTGTATATTAATCTCATAATTCTACGAAGAAAGGGCTGGTCAACTACTGGATAACGCCCACATGATGCTTCTGCGTGTAGGGTGAAATTGCGTCCGGATCTCGCGCAAATTTATCAGGAAAATTTAGTCTTAACGATTCTAACGGACGTCAACCAATAATAAGCAGGACTCTGAAATTTAACACGCCATTCTGGACGTCGCGTCGTCGAATAGCTGCCGTTCTTTCCCCTCTCTCATACGCTAGGATATCATAACTAACGGTCACTGCCTTTCTGATTCGATCAATGAAAGTACCTGTACCAGATCGTTCAGGTTGTGCGGCCACCCCCTACTGACAATGAAGCATATGACCACCTGATTTTCATTTGCCATCTGGAGACCAGTATTTCAATTTTTATTGTTATTATCGATGTGACAGACCGTAACCTTGAAATATCCATCTTTTCCTTTCTAATATAAATTTATGTAAACTTATATACACCAATGATAGGAAGGAAAGAATTTCTAGTCAATGTTCCTTTAAAAATGTTGTAACTAATCGATTACAGTTCACAATTTTATCATCGATTTGTGCTGTGCAACCGTCGAATGAAATAAGTTTCTTGCGCAGAAGCTATACGTTTATTCTGATGTGTTATATTTGGAAATTATCATTTATTTTTATTTCAAAATAAAACGCTGCACAGTTTTCAGAAAATGATTTCTTTTAATTTTTTTTTTTAATACGTATGGTTTAAATAGTTTATTAATACATCGAAATAGACTGATTGTTAGTAATTTCGTTAATATACGATTTTTAAACAACATATAGTTACCACTTGAATGTACTTTTAAAAAATGATATGTTAGGTATTATTTGTATAAATATTATTGTATTATCACATGAGCATTGCATATAAAACGTACTGAAATTCATGCTTCAAAAGTTTCTTTATTAATGTTTTTTTTAATATGAAACAAGGACTATTTATTTAACATGCGTTATTTATTGTCTTTAATATATAAATGTATTTTATTATTAACAATATCGTGACAAAACATTCATGAACAGAACAGCAATTAATTATATTACTAATCTGTATGAAATTTAAATTCATAAAAAAGTGCGCGTTTTTATAGATTAAAATTAAATATAGTACATATTTGTATATTTTTTATTTAGATTTTAATATTTTATAGCATAGTTATAGAGTAATACAATCAACTTGGTATTAATTATCTAATCTGGTAACTTTAACATCTTTTAATTGATAACAATAAATTTATAATAATATATATTTAATTATAACGCTGCAATACTATATACTTGGTATGTTTTATTTTATCATAAATTACCTAAACTGAACCTGTTTTGATCTCTTCTATAACTGCAAAAAGGATAAACTGACATAATTCCATTTTAATAAGTTAATTTTTTGTTTGAACAAGAAACAGTTAAAAATTTTTTTATTTCGCTCGTAGACAGAAACTAAGTAATTTTTGTTGTGTATAAGTAGGTATAAAGTACAATAATTTCGGTTTGTTAGTATTCTAACAGTTTTAAGAACATAAAAGTGTATTTCAGTTTTATTTTGAAAATTACCAAATTAAATAATACCAGCATATTAATTTATGTTAGTACTAACTATTTTATAGTAGCTATTGTATGTATGAAAAATTGTAATTATTGTTTATCCTATTATTTGAAGCAAATCCATTTGAAAAATTAATACACTTAACTGGAGTTGTATAATTTCTCGATTCGTATCGCTATTTAAATTGTTATGAATAATATTGCACATGCATACTAATAATGCTTAATACTTCTTTAATACTGATATTTAGCTTGTATTCTGTACTTTCATTCGTTCAGTATATATTAATTCATATGCGCAATATAATGAAAAATACATAGGCGATGATAAAATTAATGGGACAGCAAATGAGTCATAAATGATAAAAAAAGTAGATAAATACACGAATATAATAGAACACGTTAGAATCGTCGGTTATATGATTTTTAATTAATTCAGAAATTTTAATCAAAACGGTGTATAGTAATTGTTATAAATAAAGAGAAAAGCGTATATCTAATATCAAATTTATTATTATAATGAGTATTTTAATCGTACGGAATAAATATTTTCTGTAATAACTTATAACAGTTTTTTTTAATTTAATTTTTCAAGAAGCTTCTATATGTTTTAATTTACGAAGATAAAAAACAAATGGTAGATTGCAGTTGGTATACAAATTATATATGAAACATACACCTATAAACGAAAGTAAACATTTTACTTTTAAATTTGCATAAAACTGAACCTAAAATAAAGTAATGGTTTCAATTCTTTTAATTGACGACTGTATTGTATAACCGTAATAAGAAAGGTAGTTAAACATAAATATAGTTAAAGTATATTAGTATAAAAACATAGTTTTTAGTTTAATATCCTCTAAAATCCAATTGTTTTATAAAAGATAAATTTTAACAGTTATATTTGTTATGTTTATGAAGAAATTTTCTATAATAAGGGTGCGTAAAGTATTGAAAAAAATTAATAAACACCGAAGAAGTATCGGAAAATTTTTTTTAATAAAAGTAATATTTAGAGAAATAAATAAAAAAGAGTTGAAAATAGATGAAAGAGAACAGGACATATAAAAATAAAATTACTAAATCATGATTATACTAGGCGAACTTGATTCTGTGCTAAATATTTTAACATTGAATTTTGATTATTCAAGTTACTAACCAGATAAAAAATTTCTTTTATGAAATCAATCATTTTAATATATATAACATGATATCTAACACAATGATTTTAAATAATTTATAATAAAAGTAACAGTACATATATTCATTAACAACAGCGTGAGGTTACTATTTTATATAAACAGATATTTTTATTTTGCATAATATAGCAACAATAAAAAAAGTGTGAACTTGTAGCGTTTAATACATCACATATATTTACATAATTTACTTATGTAAGTAATACTATAGAATTTATCCTAATGTGATCAGTGCCCTATTTTCAGGTGAAAGTAATTAAACACCAAAATACATAGGTATTAAGTAACCTAAAAGATTGTGTCGCTTTTGCGCGATAAAAATCTTAAAATCTACCAAGTGATAAACAAAATTTGTCTTTATCGTGTAATTTTTTGTTTGCTGTGCGAATAAAAATAGTTGTCTTATGAGTTAAAAATTGGAGCTTCTAATAATGGTTAATAATTATAAAACAAAAGTTTTTCTATATAAATATATAGCATAAAAATGGATTAAAATATTTAAAACAGGAAACAGAATACTTTCAAGTGAATAATGAGAATGATGTTCGAATATCATCGACAACAATGATTTGTGAAACATTATTGATGCAAACCTGGGAGTATAATACAAAACATTCGTTAAAAATTTTCACAGCCGTGAGAAAACAGTCCATATTCGTTTATATAAGGTGGGAAATATGTATATATTTGAAAAGTAGGTGTCGCAGAAATGACTAATGATTTTATTTTTACTTTTCTACAATACACTGGATGAATCACTTACCGCAACCACTTAAAATAATTCTGTTGTTAGTGGACTGATTGAAATTTTTGTCTATTGAAAAAAACGATTATATGAAAATTGTTATTCAGGAAAAAAGAAAGGTTTCGTTAGGAGGTTTGTTCGGTATAATGATTGACGTCATTTGCTAATGTTTAATTTTAACATATTGTGAACAGATGACGAAGTATCTCGTGTTTCGTGTATTATGTTTTATAAAGGGGCAAAATATCAAATAACATTGAATAATTTTAAAAATGATCGCTTCAACTCAAGTAACATTTGCGAAAACATGATTTGTCTTTAATGTATCAATATGAACTTCAGGGCGATTATTTCCTTTGATAAAGCAACATTATACTGATTAAAATGCTTGTTTTGCTTTATTAAAATACCTCTATTTAAATTATTAGCATGCATACAATTTTTTTAGAATTTGCTTTTTAGCATTTTTTTCATGAATACAGCATTTTCGTTTTTATGCAAATATTGTAAGCAATTATAGGTTTCTCAAAAGCTATTTAAAAGCCCTACTTATATTAACTGAAATATTCTTACGCTTTTTATTCAGTTTTATAATAAAGTTTAATATATAATTTTTTATGTACTAAAATTAGGTATATCTAAAGATTTGTTTAATATTTTGTTAACAAAAGGGTTAGCAAATATATATATAGTATAACATAGAATTTTAATTGCATTTTTACAGGTAAAAATTGTAAATGAACGTTTTTTTTCTTTTAATTCCAAACCATGACATATGATATATTTGTTTCCTGTGAGTGAGATAAATATTCTTATATTTTTAATTAAAATAACTTTATTAATCAAAATATGTGCAGGTTAAATCGTGATATATTTGTTAGCGAGGTGAAATACTCTTTTTCCCATTTTTATAAAATGTTGGACTTCTAGCTTTTATAAAATTAAGGAACGCTTTTCCCATTGCTTCTTTACTTGCAAATGTTTTATCTTTTAAAAAATTGTCTACGTGTTGAAAGAAGTGATACTCGTTAGTAGGAGATAAATTGGATGAATTAATAGTATTTTTGTACTGTATTAAATTTAACGTTCGTTGAAGATTATTTAATGATTAAAGAATTATACTGATTGTATTATGATTTTTTTTCTTTTTATATGATATATTTATATTAATTATCTTTGTGATCGTACCGGCGATTAGATAATTGAATATTGCGTTAATATTATTACTAATTATCAATCTCTGAAATTTTTTTGTCTTTTCTTTTTTTTTGTACAAGTACACTTTGCAACGTACACTGTAAAAAAATTCGTGTTTAAAATACATTTCTTTAATCAAAGTTGCAATTATGAAATTGAAAGACCCACTTGTTAAACTTGTCAGACTTTATTTTCTTTTTACTTTGCTATCAAGCGTTCCGTAAACTAAAAAGAAAAAAGGGTAACAAAATTTCGAGGGTACCATGAATAAAGAAACCGAGGGCGAGTTCCCCCCTTTTACTGTCAGGGAAATTAAGAGAAGGGAAAAGGTTTGCACGCAGGTTTGAACAGCATGTACATATGGTCCACCTGCAAAAGGGAGTCAACACCTGTCACGCACACCAACCACGGCCAATGGTTCACGACAAGCAAGTAGATTCAAAGTGGGGGATTATCAGGGCTTTCCTTACCTCTTGGTACTAGTTTCATTCGAACGATCATGCGGTTTACATGTTTTATCCCATATATTGGTGAGAATGTACGTATGTGATGTAATAAATCGTAACCAGGTTCACATCCTCAAGTTTCTTTATAGTTTGGTGTAAATGTTTTACCGAAAGTAAAGGATCTTCGTTTCCTTTCGATGCGTTGATTTTTGGAAATGTTTAAAGGTGTGTGCCGTTGAGTTCTTAATTGCAATTTGCAAAAAAATCTTACAATTTTGCATCTCGTTAGAATATTGTTTTGATCCACTGTGTAATTGTTCATTGTATCATATCAATCGTAATATTACGTGTCACAGTATTACGTGTACTTTAACGCGCAGATCGGTTAGTTTTAACGCAGTCATTTTTTTTCTACCAGTGCAATGAATTTTAGAAAGTATCTTTATTTTCATTTTGTTTTCTTAATGACGTCTCAATTTTTGCGATCGAAGCGTATCATAATTTTATCATAACCAGAGATTGTGGATAATCATACGTAAAGTGTTTTATTTTTTTAAAACATTTTTTAAACGTGTCTTTTAATATAAATGTGGAGCTTTTTAATGCGGTTAATTCGATTTAATATCGCTTTATAATCATACTAAAAGTAATGCAATTTCGGATAAATTTTACAATTGCGTTTTATATTTTTAATATTTATACGAGTATTCGATTAAGCGGATCGTACAGAATTGAGTTAATTTCTTATTTTACTTCTTAAGAAGTTATATTTTTCTTGACAGACGTGAACAACGTCGTGAAACAACGCATATACAACAATATAATAATAAACAGTACAAGCGCTATACTAATGTTTGTAATTGTAAACTAGAAAGTGTTAAACTAAAACAAAATTTTTCTATTTTCTAACTGTCAATACTGAAAATACCGATTTTACTAAATTACTATACCGTGATATGAATGAAAAGCGTATAACTTTTCGAAGTGAAGTGACAAGAATAGAATCATAGAAAGAACAAAAATATTAAGATGGTAATTTGTTTAATTTAATTGAGTAATACAATATGTATATTGGGTTTCTTGATATTTTTACCCAGGTTCTTACCACGCGTTCAATACTTATGCGATGAAAAATGGTGAAAATGAAGGCAGAATCGATCGACACTGAGATACCAACGAATTGTGGTTCATCAGCTATGAAAGATAACATGCATAATGATGATTATGGTGTTGAAGCAGAATTGACAAGTCTTTCGTGGTTACAATCACTTGACATTACGAGTGCTTCTAGTTTACCAACACCACCTTGTTCTCCATCTCCACCGCCCGTAACGCGACAACCAAGAAAAAAGCTTTCACCCCTGATTAAGGCAGAATTAGGTAAGTAAAATTGATTTTATTGATATTGCCTTGCAATTTACATTGCTGCTTGTATTCTTTGATATATTGCTATAAAATGTTTTTATAATTGATCATTTTTACAGCTGATATAATTAAACGCAGCATTGAAAGCTAAAAATGTGCTATTGTTTTAAGTTTCGATTAATTGAATTTAAATTTATATCTAGATTACTGTGCACTTTGTAATATTTATAAACGTTGATACTTAAATTAACGAAGCTAACATTGTGCTAAAGATTTATATTTAATACGATTAACGAATAGTAGTACAAATTGGAAATAACTAAATTTAATTATTAAAAGTGAGACAATGCGTTTAAAAATATTTATATCAAACTTAATGTACAAATTAATTTATTTCTGAAATATTAAATATTTCCGTTTATCAACAGGTAATTATAAGACAGGAAATATAGTTAAAATTTATCGATCGTTTCGTAAGTCACTTTCAAATACATGCGATAATTAATTCGTGCATTATTCATATGCTTGAATATGACCATTCTTAGGTAATAATGCTTAATTGGTTATAGCTTAATAATAAAATATTTAATTGTGTTACAAAGAAGTGCAGCTAAGTAATTAGCAACGCTAATAAATTGTACGTTCGTTTCAAAACGTATTTGTGGATTTGTGTACAGATAACTAAAAATGAAAGTATATTTGTAATTTATAGGAAAGCTTCATGAAAAAGGAACTGTACTATTGCACAATATCGATAAATAGCATCGTAACAGGACCAAGTACCAAGTTATTACGTTGTGTATTACGTATAGGATGTTGATTTTCATTCCGGTTATTAATTGTTTAACCCTCTATAGCCTGAATTTTGTCCGCTTATTAGAGAAAAAACTACGATTGATTACAATTTTTCACTTTTATTTGAAAATTTTTAAACTAATAATTGCTATGAAAGGATCGTAGTATCGCTACAGTAACACAGTAATCAAATTTAATAGTACAGTGATAACTAAATAAAGTTAATTTTTTAAAATATAGATACATTAGTTTGTAACTTTTAAGTCACACGGTCCCATAGAGGGTTAAGCTGGTTACACCTAACTTAAGCTATAATATAAAAGTAACATATTTTTATTTTCATACTTATATTATCTAAGATGTTGACAGTTTTTCTCACGAACACAATATGATTTACGTATGCGACTCAATTTCATTAATTACTATTAAATGGAAGAGAAAATTCAGAATTATTGTCAAAGGATACAAAAGAAACTAGAAATTAAGATTAAGAAGAAGAATAATCTTTAAAGAATAATCTTCAAATTTGCATTTGAGAAGGTTCTTTTTTAATACCATTTACTTGTCAAACTTACTAAAACCTTCTTGTATACCTAGTATAATACTGATAATAAAATATATCATTGTATCAAGGAAGATTAAGTTTCAATTGTACAAAAGTATTAGATAAATTAATTTTTCATTAATCGTACTTGTTTTTTCTTTTCATAGATCTTGCAGCAAATGCTGAGAAGTATCGAACCAATCCCGACATAAAGCCTCCATTTTCATATGCTACAATCATTTGCCTGGCGATGCGTGCAAACAATAATAAAGTGTCTCTTTCAAATATATATGCGTGGATTCGTGAAAATTTCTTATTTTATAAATATGCCGATCCAGCATGGCAGGTAAATATTTTTCCATACAATACTCGCTGTAACGTAGTAATAAGTACTGTGAGAAATAAGAAGAATTTCAACGATAGATATACAGGGTGTTCAAAAAAATCATTCAATATTTATGTTGCATATGGGACACACTGTGCTGAGTGAAAAAAGCCTTAGCACACATAGGTGAAAAGGTGAACCGTTTCTGAGATATGAACGTTTTTGTTTGCTAGAATTATTATCAACTTACTCCGAACGCATGCGATGCTTACTTCAGTGTTTATTATTTTATATTAAACCGCGTTCTGAATGTTCTCGTTCAAGTACCGACAATAGATTTCTTCCGGAATCAGTCAGTTGTGTATAGATTGCGGATCTTATTAGTATTACACAGTTAACCCTTTGCGCTCCGTGCATTTCTTGCACCTGTCGGTAGACTACTCCACGGACTTTTAGGCAATATTTTGTAATCACAATACTTTGAAAAAAATGCTGCAGTTTTTAGAAAAATGATTTTTTATTAACGAGAATTAATTGAAAAACTTAACCTTTTAGCTACTGTACGCCACTATAGTGGCTTTAGCGAATGCCATCCCTCTGAACGCGTTCACGTGATATTATGCTTTTCCAGACTCTTTACATCAAAATTTATGAAGAAAACTATAATTTATTCATTGATGTGTTTGTTGTAACATAATTACGTACTATAAAGTCTGCTTCAGGCCATATCGTACAGTGATATAGGTCCGCGAAAAATCTCGCCGTAGCTAAAAGGTTAAATAACTTCAATGTATCTTAAAATAAATTCAGATTCAAAATATACAATTTGGTTGACATTTTTTTTATAACATAAACGGCAAAAAATCATTTTGATGAAATTTTTGTAGAAGTGTATTAAACATTGATTAATAATATAAAAATTTATTCGTATATTGGGTTAAGTTAATTTAGGAATATAATAATTTATTTCTTATAAACTTCTTTTGTATGATAATTCAAAAAACAGTCGCCTACATGTAGACCGGGTTTTCTTGTACATGTATCACAACAGAAAGTTGTTCTTTTTCTTCCAGGACCACCTCGATTGTTTTTTATATAAGAACATCCTGAGATGCTCGTCGATTGTTTCTCGGTTACGCGAGTGGCAATAATGGGTCGGCACAGTTAGTAATAACACAGACGAGGTACAGAATAGACCNGAAACGGTTCACCTTTCAACCTATGTTTACTATGGCTTTTTTACTCAGCACAGTGTATTCTATATGTATACCATATAAATATTGAATGGTGTTTTTTCAACACCCTGTATTTTGTGAACACAGGAAAATTTTTATAATCAAATACATATGTGTGCAACAGTTATCTAATACTTTTTCTTTTCTCGATCTTACATAGAACTCAATTCGACACAACTTATCGTTAAATAAGTGTTTCGTAAAGTTACCACGTTCAAAGGATGAGCCGGGCAAGGGAGGCTTCTGGAAATTAGATTTGGAAAGAATGGAAGAAGGTAAAAAGTCAAAGAGACGTTCGACGATGTCTCAACGACTTCGTGGATCGAAGAAATTAACATCTGCGAAAACGGTGGTAATGAACAATGTACAAAACAATGGTGTCTCATCGGTCAGCTGTCCATCTACGTTATACGAGACTCCGCCGAGTAGCGTTTCCCCTCCAATTCCAGACTGTCTCTCAGAAATTCCTGATTCGACGCAAGTTAGTTTAAGCGAGGATGATCTTACTGGTTTGCTAATTGCTACTGCGGGGTGGGATGAAAATCAATTGGATCTATTAGATTCTCTTCTCGATACTCTTTAAAAAAATTGATCGGTTAAGTCTTTTTTACATAAACTCAGAGATATTTATTACATTTAACTTTCTTAACATCTCGTTTAATATCCTTCGAGATAATACGTTCGCAGTTTCTTTTACGAACATAAAGCGAAAAGTAAATGGGTTCAGTTTGAATTTAGTCTAATATTTAAATATTACACAATTGAAACAAATAATAATGAGTCAATCTTTTAAAGTATAAACAAATATTGTGATTTCCGCGTTGTTATTATAATCATGAAAAATATTGTTGAAGAAAAGTATCCAGAAAGTTGAAAGGAACCATTATTTTGTCAAATACAGCTTTGTTTAAGTTCATTGTACACAACAGAAACGTACCTATTAATTATTGTTTACTTATCGGTCTATAATAAATTTCTGGGAGAAGAGAAAAATGATGAAGATTAATTACATACTGTGAAAGGATATTAACCAAAATGTACATAAAATATTTCATTTATTTTAGATTAATTTAAAAAATATTATTTATTTATTCAACGATAACTATCATCGTTGAAATATTTGTTAATACAAAGATATGATTTGCGTTTATTACTTGACTGAATATATAGACAGAAGTTTTGCAATAAATTGATAGTTAACGATACTGTGTAAGAAAAATAATTATAATACTTGTAACACAGTAATATGCAGTGTGCCTTTGAATAAAGAATAAATATTTATAATATCATAAATTTGCCAAGTCGATTAATTCTTCTAGAGTATGTTTCATATTTCTGCTTTAAAGTAACAAAACACAAAGTGCCTTATAAATATTATCAGCAGCAAAATTATACTTTAATCATTAACTCTACGGTACAATGTTTCGCGGCATTAAATTGTAGAAAAATGTTATTCTGGAAAATTGTCGCATCTTGTAGACAATACAGTTTGAATACCCTGTAGTCACGATTCGTATACCAAAGTTTTGAAACAATGAAGTGAAAAAATATATGAAACAATCAGATGAAAGAATACTTACTACGTTGGTGCATATGAAACGTCTGATTTTCTTAGTAAATAACAGTAATCTGTGTCATTTTTTGACCTTACCAATTTACAAAATGTGATGTAATACCATGGAATGACTAATATTCATTGTTAGAGCAAGTTCTTTTAATGTTTGACCCGAATTATTTTCCATCAGTGCTTTCAACGCATCGTTATCCACTGATGCTTCGGTTCTACCACGTAACTCATTTCGTACAGAAATTTTTAGAACTGAATTTTGCGTATTAACGCTCAACTTTCCTCTTGTTCACAATATTCTGTCTAAACGCTCCGTTTATGTTCCGAGTGATTTTTGTAGCATTATCGTCAAGTTTGTGGTCGTATAAGAAAATTATACGGATATCAACGAAGTTTATACTTGGAATAAATCTTTGAAAAATGACTAAAATGCAGAATTTAGGGAAAAGTGTTTTGAACATAATATGACTCTGATAATAGATAAAAGGTTATCTCGTAAACAACCATACGATGGAAACAGGAATACAAATATTTACATCTAATCAAAATACGGCATTTCATATGCACCGACCTAACAGAAAACAGTGAAATAAACAATTAATGAATTAAAAAATAACAAAAAGCTGTCTGCAATTTATAATACTTTTCTATAACGTCATAATTGTGCGAGACTATATTTACACGTGTACATTATCCTAAAAGCCTAACACTGAAAGACTTTTTGCAACGAAGTTCTGATATTAGCAGAATATAGATATAATAATTTTTCAATGAAATTAAAATATCAGTATTTCCCAGAAACATAAATAATGAAACACGAATGTGTATATGCAGTCCAAGTAACAATCAATTGATCATTATTATTATTATTATATATATTTCTGTAATTCAAACCGGAGATTAATTTCCGTCCAAAGATTGTTTGCAATATTTTATAAGATAAAATATTTTATGCGCACTGTACATTCTTCTATTTCTAATATTTTTATTAATGTTTTTCTGTTCCGTTGTTTAAAGAAAAAAATATTATTATTAATAAGTATATTATTTAGTAAATTTAGGGATATGCACACGACTTAATAACTATACACTATAGCGATTGTAAATTTTAAGAATCACTTTGTATGAATTGTAAGTGAAATGTAGGAACACACTATAAAACAGCAAATACTTTGCATACGGAATGTTTTACCAAAATGAAAATAATTATTGATTAAATATAAAAAGTAAAAACTGATTGTTGTTTATTTTGGATTTTAACACACTCCAACCTTCCTACTGTGCTCATAAAAACTTATGCTACTTACGTAACAATTTTGACTGTGTGCTTTTTTCATAATTGTAATAAAAAATTCATTTTCGTATTTACGGGGGTGTACGTGCGGAGAGTGAGAATTTCAAATCATGCAATGCATCAGCGAAGGTGGATAAACATTATGCATCCTTATCAATTTAGCAAGGATTTAAGTACGCGATTATCTAGCTTCATACGGCTCCTCAGTTTTACGTTCGTTAACCCATTCGAGACGACGATTTTTTTCGAACACGATCCCCAGGAGCGAAACTTATTATCTTAAGCCTTCGCTGCATGCGTATTCATAGTATTTTTCATGTAAGAAAGACTTCGGATAATTTTTAGATTTTTTGGTACACAGTAAAACCAATGCCAAATTTTGTTTTCCTGTACTTTACAGATTTCATTAGTTCCAGAAAAATCTTATTTCGACGACTAGTTTACTCGGAATAACTGATAATTGCACATTACTGTTATTGCACACACGGTGTGCAGGCTGTCTTATAGCCTCGGAAATTCATTGCACACACGGTGTGCAATCGGTCTCGAATGGGTTAACCCTTTCACTGCGGTGCTCTCAGAATTGAAAGAGCTCTTGGTATACTAATCGATACAGTTTTTGTTGATATAACAAATTGTTGAATATTTATTTGTAAAATAAATTCAACAGAGTTTTGACTAAGTATATTTATTAATATCTGTTGATGATGTGTTACAAAAATGACCTGGAATGATGTTCTTGGCTTGAAGGAAAAAATCGAACCGACGAAAAGGCAAAGGAAAAGCTAGACACTCGCTGAGTGCCATAAACCAATACCTGACCCTTGCAAGGAAGGGGACCGCAACAGTATACGCGACTATTTCTAAAACATTAAAAATATATGTATACTACACTATATAATAACGTTTATTTTTAACACAAATATATACATAGCAAAATTTAAGTATATCGTTTAACCCTTTCGCGACGGCGCACCTGTACCATTCTTCGCCACTTTTCGCAACAGCGCGACTGACCATACTTTGTTATGTTTCGCAGACGGTGCATTAATTAGCGACTCGGCTCACTTTATTTCTTGCAGGTTATTATAAGTTATTTGAATCTGATACACTCTAAACTTACAAAAAATAAATGCACTTTTTTTCGTATCAAGGAATTTTGAGCTAAACAATTTTGCGTTGTCTCTATTGCATAGAAGACTCTTACCGAGAAAAATTTTTTATTTCTCTAACAATAATATCTGTGCCGTATATTGTTGGCGACAGCCTCTGTTAAGGACACCGGACTGACACAAGTTTATGATACGGACACGCCAGCTGCTATTTTTGAGGACTTGTTAATTTTACCGTTTTTGCATGCTAGTAATTTAATTACCAGGAGAACCCTCGAAACCTTAGTTACTACCTGAGCCTTCGGCCTCTCCGCTCAATAGCAATTGACGTATCATAATCTTTACCCCTCGGACTACGGACTTGACGCCCACGTGGCTACCACCTTTTGACTTTACCGGATTTACCAAAATCTTTCCACCACCCTAGGACTACTTGTAGAAAACGCCCCAGCGACAGAAACGGACACAGATTGGACAAGACAATTTTCCCACTACAAGAATTAGCTTCAAGGACACACCCCTGGACGGACAGAATTTAGATATAAGGATAGGATACCTTCGGCATTGAGTTCATTATTAATATTATTACTATTATATTTGGATCAGGACATTAAGAGTGACGTTACTACGTCATTTTTGGACATTTGATTATTACGTTCGGACATAGGACATTAAGAACGTTATTACATTTGGACTCTCATTTTGGACATTAGACAGTGATAAATGCTAAGTTGTGTTGTATACCTGAATATATTTAATAAAGTATTGTTATCGTTTTGGCAAATTGTTTTTTGCTACATATACGGCTCCACGAACTCTGTGGGAGCCAAACAGCCTCTGTGAATCAATCGACTGCCGTATCTAGACGCCGTCAGATGCTGTAAAGTAATAAATGACTGCCGTGTATAAACGGCGTCAGCGTCTGTGAGTCAAAAAATGGCTGCCGTATGTAAACGGCGTCAGCCGCTGCGATGCACCAAGTGACTGCCGTATATAGACAGCACCTGTCGCGAAAGGGTTTTAATAAATGATGGCGGATCATATGTAAATGAAAATATAAATAATTCTATGGTACAGAAAACGTCTATGCACACTTTCATTAGATGACTACTTAATTTTTATAGGCGTATACAGGGTGAGTCGAATACCTTTGGAGGTATTCGTTTTACCAAAAAATGTTTTATAGAAGAGTTGCATGGTACCTTGGGGGACATACGGTGGTCTTATCTATTTTGTATTTCCTAATTTGTTTTTTCGTAAAACGAATACCTGAAAAGTTATTTGAGGTCGTCGCGTTAACAGACTCACCCTGTATATACGCTCTTCGTTGCGAAAGGATTAAATCGAGGTTGGAGACGGTTAAATCATTGCACTCGAGAGACGACTTTTACTCTTTACTTGGAGTAATGCAACAACTTCTATAATAATTACTGATAAATGACAATAATTGCTTTATTAAGCGATATCATTCCTCTTTACATTTTAGATGTTTGAATCTATGTGTAGTTCACAATACAGCATTATGTTTAAAATTATTATTTTAAATTTGGTCTGTTTTTAATAGTTATAAGAACTGAGTTAAACGGTAAAATTAATAGCAGTGGGGATTAGTTTGATTTTGCTTAGAGATCAAATTTATAATGTTACGAATAAAACATTTAAATATAGCGAAACAAATAACAGTGATGAGAAAAGTGATCGAGTAATTGGTCCAAGAAGAACTAAAAACATATTTTTGCGACACTTGCTCTGAGAAACCGAAAATGCATTTTAGCTAGTGCTTTCTGAAATATCGGACGAAAAAAGATTACGAAACTTAAGATTCAATATTAGGTCTTGTGTAATGTAAAAATACACAAAATATTGAAATGAAATAGTTACACTACCGCTGATAAACTTGTCAACTTGATCAGTTTTTAGTAATGGTACATAAATGTTAATTAGAAAGATATAAATTAATGACTATTTAATGGCTGAAAGTAATATTTACTACCTTCTCGAGGATTCGACATATTGTAAATTGAAATTATCTATTCATAAAATTTTGCCAATAATGTATTAAAATGAAATATACGAATCGTAAGAGGACACTGATTGAATTAACACTAAAGCTACCAAAGAAGCTTTAGTGTTAGTAAAAGTAAGCTGATTTTGATCGATGCTACTTCTAGTGTTAAACGACATATACTTAATACGATCAATAATTTTTATAATCATAGAACAATACAAGTTAAAGTAATTGGAGTGCTCTTAGATCAATTATTGTTGTATTTCATGAAAGACTTAAAATTGTAAGATTTTTATTTGGAGACGTGACACTCCTTATACATTTTGTTAGTCATAACGCTATTGTACAATAATATAATGCTAGGGTTATAATATGCGATGATGCGCTCGGCATTGCGGCTTGCACAGAACAGAACGAAAACGCATTTGCAACCGGCACGTTCCCCCATAAAAACAAAAGACGGGGGTTGTTACGTTTCCCATCTAGGGTTCGGTGTCGCTGAAACACGCAACGGCGATGCTTCGCCTGTGTCGTTTACAACACATTTCGAAAAAAATGTAGTTATCTGTGGAGTCATACGTTCTTGTAGGAAAAAATGAGGAAAAAATGAGGAAAAAATAAGAAACACAAATAGGAACCATATTTGAAACATTAGAGTACCAAATATTGCGAATCTACGCCAGTCGCCACAGTGCCCTCACGATCACGAAGCAACCACGCTTCCCATAAGAATAGTTGACGCCTTTTTGTTAGGGCGGAAAGGAAAAATAATACAGGAGAACTTGGGAAAGAAGAAAAATTTCAAGAGATTATGATAAATAAAACAGAGAATTATTATATGAAATCTATATAATATGAGAATTGTTATATGAGATCTATACAGGGTGTCCCAGAAAGGCTGTAAGTCCCTTTAATAGGTTGTTCCTCGGGTGATTCTAAACAACTTTTTCCTTTGCGAAAATGTCAAATTCGGTTTTGTTAACGAGTTATTAACGAAAAACACTGACCAATCATAGAACGAGAAAGGCGGGCGGCTGCCACCGAGAGCGTTGTCTCCGTGCCGCGCTTGTGCGAGTAACTCAGAATTAATTGAAAAATTAAGTTAAACTTATCCAATCGGTAAAAAATTCGCCTACTGCTTGAAAATTTGGGTCACTGTGATACTGTACTGATCTTGACCCTTGACGAACGAAGTGATTTACGGCGTACCGAACAGCTGGATCGCAGGTATACGACGACACCACCGAACGTTAAGGGGGGAGGGTCAAGTAAAATGAAAAATTTTTCCCCTTTTTTTTTTGCTTAGAAAATTAGTTTACGATCTGGAGAATATGCTCTGAAAATTTCAATTAGAAATTCGAAGTCTAAGTGTACCTACAGAGTCATTAAAGTAACGCGCTACGAATGGTACATAGCGCACGTACACGACCGAGTGCACCAGTGGTTTATTTTTCGGTTCCTTGGCATAATATAGCTTACAATTAGCTATTTTTGTTATTTTCACAAATGCCACAATTTACACGATATATCAATTGTTTGTGTTTGCGTAACATTTTTCGAAAAGGTAGCGTCCCTAAGCAAATAGCAAAACGCAAATGAAAGTTTTACGGTACTCTGTGACGTTTGGCCCCTAAGCGGCTAAAAAATCATCGAAATTGCTGCATATTTGGCTGCCGACATGTTTAACGAAGGATACACGTTCATTTTGCAAATTATGAACAATTTACAATTACAAATCGGGGTCCAGTGTAAACATTTCACCGAAATGTGTAACATTCATCGTATCAGCAGACAGGAGCGCCGCAGCCTTGAGAGTACAAAACAGGCAAAAATTGCTCGAAAAGAAGAACAAGCTGCTTTGCTGAGCGAATTTGAAGAACAGCAAGGTTTATTATACAGCCCTGGTATCGCTAACTAACTTCAAATAAGATGTAAGTTTCTTGAAAGACTATGTTTCGTTCTGAAAACTTTATACACGTTTTTCTCAAAATGCTAAATTTTGCACGCCGTGCAATGTAGCTTAGCGATTTCTCAACCGATTGTTATGTAATTTTACACAAACATTCCGTAATATATTCTCCTTTGCACGAACCTAAAGGTTTTTAAAAAAAATTGAAATAAACAATGTTTTTAACCATTTTAAAGAAAAAAATTTGGTGACTTTTCTTTTAAATAGCGTAGAATTTGTAATTTTTGATTTTTTTGTTTAAATTTAGGTTCATGCAAAGCGTATTACTATATTTTAACGAAAAATTCTTGAATTTTTTATTTCGGATAATTAGAGCGACCTGTGCATTGCACAGCGCATTTTCGTGGAGCCAATTTCAAGCAGCTGCAGCTCGCTTATTTATGAATATTTTTACATAAAAAAATTTATATAGATTGTCTAAATGCTACACAATAACATCTACTTATTTGTAAATAAATAAATTTTATACTCTCTTCAAAAAAAATTCGAGAAAAAATGCTTATTTACTTGACCCTCCCCCCTCAAGGGATGGACGGTAAGGTGAATGTACCTAACAGTTGTCAAGGGTTAACCCTTTCGCTTCGAGCGCCGCTTGTAAGCGGCGCGCACAACATGACTTGTGGGTACGTTGTTCCGTTCAGTGACAGTACTTCGGCGGACTGGACAGCCGAAGCGAAAGCGTTAATATCGGTACAGTAACACAATGACCCACATTTTCAAACAGCAGGCGAATTTTTTGCTGATTGAGTAAATTTAATTTAATTTTTCGATTCATTCTGAGTTTCTCGTTGAAGTCAAGCGCGGCGCGGGTACAACGCTTTCGCAGGGCGCCGGCTGCCTCTCTCGCTCTGTGATTGGTCGGTGTTTTTCGTTAATAACTCGTTAATAAAGTTAAAATTGACATTTTCGCAAAGGAAAAGCTTGCCTCAAATAATCTCAGGAATCATTCCTTAAAGGGACTTACAGACCTTTTGGAATACACCCTGTATATCATCAGGTATACTATATGTATAACGTATTTGCATTTGCTCGACTCTCAATTCTCAATTCTCTATACTAGACTGGAGCGCGTGCGCATTTCTTCCAACTATATATTCAAACATTCTTTCTCTCTCTTTCTCCATTCCTCAATCTCTCTCACTTTGTCCAGGCATTCTCAGAAGATACTCAGTCTCACGGTAATCTTGATCACTCGGTTCAAACACTCTTCTCTCGCACCTCTATCATTCGGTCCCAAATACTCTTCATTCACACACATATCGATTCAGACTAAACATTCACTTGAGGTTCACCATTTCCACATTACAGCCTCGCATCACGACGGGTCACAAACACAATCCGGCGGAGCGATGGAGCGGCCAACTTGTCCCTGTACCATTCGGCAGATCTTCCCAGCTACGCACAATAGATGCTTTGTTAGTGAAATAATTTCCTGTTTTGGAAACGATGTACCATCATCTTTTGAGATCAGATTTATAATCATAAACGTTCAAACTAATGGAAGAAAGTCAAGTATATTTCCACAATTCCACCTTATAATTCTATAACATTGACGTCCGTTGAAATTCTTTCTTTACACGTGAGTGGAACAAAGTATAATACCTCAAATGACCATTAATATTACACGTATTATAATACCACACTTATGCACCACTTTTAGGTACCTAAAATTCCAGCAAGGCATCATTTTACACGTTCTAAGGTATATTATAAAAATACAATCATTAATGGCAAACGTGAAAAAACAAAGAACGCGTGAAATACAAAAATTCAAACGTTGTTTTATAAACGAGTGTCGATATTTCCACAGTATAGAGAGTATTCTAGTAACAGGAGTACAGTCGAGCAGGAAGTAATTCCTTGTGCAAAAATATGTATGATACTATAAAAGTGCTGTAACGTATTCTCTTTCGATCCATAACGATGTCAAACTATATTACCAGAGAATAGGTGTAAAATGTACGTGAAAATACAAACACGAGTAGAAACAGATTCGTTAGAAAGAGATTTTCGAGGTAGAAACAGATTTTCGAAGTTGTTTCTCTCGAAAACGGAGCCTTATATGTAAAAACTTTATTTTCCATTGTTCCATTCGGTTGTATCACTGTTACCAGAACACCCTTTATAAATATTTAAATCGAAAAACGAAAAGAATTAACGATGCGCATACGTGCTCGATCACTTTTGTGTTGCGTCGCAGAGCAAAAGCACGCTCAACTTAAACTAGGAATCTTAACAAGAATGATGCCTTATTAGAAATTCAGGTATTTCAAAGGGTACAAAATTGACACTTCTTAACCATCCATCTTCGTAACTTTTATTTCTAGACTGTAAAATTTATTAACACATTCGCGATCGATAGTTATCGAGCGAGACGTTTAACTAAATACCACACATAATTTCCAAAATTCTATAGTTGAGTACCGCAAAAGTCTGCTATTTAAATGTGTGTGAATATAAAAAATATTGCTTCTCGATGTGGTGCTTCTAATCATTTATTGTTTAAAATTTGGAAAATATTACATGAAAAAATTGATGAAAAATTAATAGCAATTTTAGCTAAAGTGATAAGGTTGCTTAAACTCATTAAATATATATTTAAAAATGAATATAATGAGTTTACTCCAACGTAAGATTTAATAACAGTTTTACAAATTTATTTCGCATAACAAATTTGCCTAGTATCTAGTAATAACGTGAAACAGCAGTAGCACAATTGCCGATAATAATTTAAAAAGATATGCATCAATAAGTAATAAAGTCCTGGTCATTGTAAAATGCATAAAAATTGCTGTGAACATAAAAAAAAGTATGGTAGAATTGCGTTGTCAATGCTCAGCTGCAAGGCCACATTACCCGCCACGAATATGTTAATATATTTTAAATAATATAATTTTATTTACATTTAGTTACGAAGATGACAATTTTTTACAAATAAAGGATTTATTCTAACGTAAAATAAATTATGGTTACTAAATTTTATGAAAAAGGCCTACCTCCGCTATTGCAATGGTTATAAGGATACCAAGCGATAGTGTCTGCTTCATAATTCGACTGTACCTGCTTTCATAGGGCCACACACCAAGATATACTAAGTAACGTTTAATCAGCGAGTATGATGGAAGCTTAAATATATCCATTCTTCCACTTGTTTTCAGAGTTGCTGAATGAATTAAAAAAACATCATCACCGTTATTCACGCCGCTTATGAAAATGAAGGTACTTTCAGGTACAGCAGTGCCCATTTAAGCGTTTGCATTTCTGCCTATTACTACGTTTGCCGTTATTCACGCCACTTTTTTGAAACTGTGTTTATTCTCAGAGACGCACCGATATCCAAACATGTTTATTTTAACAATCTACCGACTCGAATCCACGTTTTAGAATGCCGTGTATCAGTATTTTAGTCAACTGATTGTTTCAATAAAATTTTTGTAACACTTACTACTTGTTAAGATACACGTCCAAAAATATTTCCGAGCGGACGCTTAAGCAGGCACTACTGTATATTGAGGGATTTGCCAAGTGAGACCCTTATGTAGAGAGTAGTTTCACAGTTTGAAACAAAGATATACAAATAATACACTATACTTCACGTTTACGAAAGTTAACTGACCGACTAACAACTCAACAGGAATTGGTTCTAGAACAAGAGTAAAAACGCTAAAGAAGTTTCTGATTAAGAAAAAAAACGAAATTGCACTTGAAAGAAAAAATTGCACCACTTAAACTGTAAAATTTTCACTTTTCCATTCTCTTGTTACTTGAAATTGCCTTTTATCCCTCATACACTTGTCCGTAATTGCGACAAGCAGAAAATATACGAGACAAGTATATAATACAGAAGATACTCTA